>JAUTXW010003008.1:212500-518298 GCA_030620095.1 Kuschelorhynchus macadamiae
TCACAAAGACAAAATAAAATATTTTAAGTTCCAAAATTTTTCGATTACAATAAAACAGATACCAGGAATCGATTGCAACAAAGAGATTTTAAAGAATAAAGAATATTTTTAGAAATGTGGCAACATAACTGATACATTTGTTGAACTTGACGTGTCAATTGTTCTTATACAGAAATTGCACTGCCAGCATTCTACTAAATTTGTATAATTTCGAATGTATCTGAAACCTCATGGCGAAGTACCTCGGCTTATAATATAACTATAGACACTAAGTGCAAGAAAAAGTTTTCTCCAACTGACATTTGCTACGCAACCAATTAATTTCTGCGAAATGCACGTTTGCTTAAATTTTGTACAAAAAAGTCTATTAGACACAAAAAGTGATACTGCTCTTAATTCTAGAATTATTTGCCTGTCATAAAAAAAATATTTGAATCGTTTTAAAATTATACAAATTACGAGTGAGTTCAGAAATTCATTCCTTATAAATAAGTTCAGAATTAATATACTTTTTGTGTATTAATGTATGTATGATGATAACCATTCTTGCTTTAAATTAGAGCCTTTTACATTCAGCAGGTATATACATGAACGAAAACCGTTAATCTCAAACTTTACAGTAGTTCCGTGAAAATACTATTTATTCAACCTACTGAATTTTTATTGTGATGTAATTTGATAATTCTATTAAATTAAAACTATTTACAGATATAATTATAAATAAGAACACTACAACAATGTACTAATGAGAGAATATGAGATACTATAAGTAAGCCAAACTATTTTGTATCGAATTAAAAAAGAAATGACAATTCAATCAGACGAAACAACGCCCAACTTTCGGACTTCATCGCCTTTGCTGGAAAATCGGGGTTTCTGTTTTTCAGCCATTCAATTAGTTTATATTTTAGCTAAGACTTATTGGAAATTTTCCCATAAAGACCAGAGTGGTAACTTGCATTATCCATAATTAAAGATTTTGGAGGTAATTTTGGATTTATTTTAGTTTTGAACCATGTTCCAAATCTTATCTTAACTTCTTAAAAATAATACGTGTACTAAATTTGAGCTAATTAGTTCGGAATGTTCTGGAGAAAAACGCAAAAAAAAACGTGAAACCCTGTATAACGAAAATGGTGCGTGTCTGATCATGTAAATATTGGCATTTTTTTCCTATTTTGTCGAGTACTCTAACCCCCTGAAATATGTCCACGACATTAAGCAACACCCTATATGTGTGTGTGTGTTTTCATTTCGCGTGTACATCCGTTCACTACCGTTCAAAAACAATACATTCAGGGTGATTCAAAAGTAAGCGTTATCCGTTTGTGGGTATAATCCTTGCGTAAAAATAAGACAGAAAGTTCCTATTAACATGGGTCCGGAAATGATTCCTAGAGGAACTACGCCCATTTTTAAGGGGCACCCTAAAAACAACTTTTTCGCGTTATTTTTGAAACCGCTTATAGTTAAATTTTGAAAATCGGTGTGCTGTATAAACATTTGATGCTGAATCTTATTCTGAATTCAGATTTTCAAAATTTTTGTCAGAGGCGTCACATACCGCGAAGGTTAAGGGTGAAAATAACCCTATTTTTTATCCTTTATTTTATTGCGATTTGGTTTAGAAATTATTAAATTTCAGACTTTTCTACCTAAAAAAGGTACACTTAGTTGAATTCGTTTTACGAGAGAATAGACTCTAAAAATTATCTGATTCTTCTATGTTTATTCATTAAAATTCTGCATCTAACATTTAATACCGAGTAAGTACCTACCATAGATAGAACACAAATTTTTATTACCATAAATACAAGTAGTCTGATAACGAAGGTAAGTTTTTTATGCTTTCAGAAATGTTTTGACTGACAAACATGTGGTTAACTGTGATAATTTTTTACAATTTTTCAATAATAAGGCTTTGTTGAATTTATACTAATTACCCATACCTAAAGAATTACGTACAGAGGTTCTGAAAACAAAAATGGAATTTACCTATCAAGAGCAAGCTGATATTTATATTTTGTTTGCGAGGGCTTTTGGGGATTGCAATGAAGCAAGGCGGTTGTACGAAGAGGCATTTCCTAATCGACGCGTCGCGTCGTGTACCCCACCGTTCTGTGTTCGCAAGAGTGGCTCGTAACTTAAGGGAAACAGGTTAGTTCAAAAAAATAACTACAATGGTGTCCTGTAATAATGTAATGACGTTTTTCCTTAGGAAGTTTTCATAGACAGGAAGTTGTTGGGCGACCGAGGAATGCTAGAACACTAGCATTAGAGGAACGAGTGCTAGATCGTGTTGAAGAAGATCCCTCTCTAAGTACGCGCATCATTGCGTGTACAGTTTTGTGAGTGGTTTCAACAACAACGAGTTGCCGTCGCCTACGATTTTGAAAAGAGAATTTTATTTACCGACGAGGCCGGCTTTACTAGAAATGGAATATTCAATTTTTATAACAACCACGTATGGGCGGATGAGAATCCTCATGCTATAGTACAGAGAGGACATCAGCAACAATTTAGCTTAAATGTGTGGGCCGGAATTATTGATGAGTATTTAATAGGACCCGCATTTTTACCGCAACGGTTAAATGGACAAAGTTACACACATTTTTTACAGACTGAATTACCAGAATTATTAGAAAATCTGCCACTTCAATTACGAGCAGAAATGTGGTTTATGCACGATGGCGCCCCCCCTCATTTTAGCATTGTCGCTAGAGATCATTTAAATAATACCTACCGAAACAATTGGATAGTTCGTGGGGGACCAGTATCATGGCCACCACGGTCTCCTGACCTAAATCGACTTGATTTTTATTTATGGTGACACTTAAAACAATTAGTTTATTCCCAGCCAATACCTAATGTTGAAGTTTTGAGCAAAGGATACAGGAAGGCTTTCAGATAATCAGAAACAACCCGATGATTCTACCACGTGTGCATCGCAATTTAATAAAAAGATTAATAGCTTGTCGTGATGCTAATGGCGATCATTTTCAACATTTCCTGTAAATTGTAAATAAAATAATAATAAAAAATGTGTCCTATGGTAAGGGGTAAACTTTCGTTTAGCGGTAATCACCTATGTAAGAAATTTTTGTTTATTTAGAGGCCTCTCTAAAAAAACATTACAAACATTTTTCTACGGAAATGCGTCATTTTTATTTTTTTGATAAAATATTGTAGGCTTTAGAATAGCCGATAACAACGAATACTTTAATTTGTTTAACATTCTAAATATTATTCTGAATAAAAATATACAAGAATAAGTTCGCGGGCAAAAAAATTATTTCTAATTTTTTGAGGATTTTTTAAAATTATTTTTAGGTTAGGCTAGTTAACATAACATAACTTGACTTAATTCAAGCTAACATAACTAACCTAAACTAACTTAACCTCACCTCACCTAAGATAAACTAACATACAAAGTAATCTACAATACTTTATCAAAAAATGAAAATGACTTATTTCTGCAAGATTTTTTTTGCGGATCTACGTTTACAAAAAACGTCTAAAATGTAAAACAAAAACATGTTCTTATGTATCTGATTTCGGTTATTCTAAAGCTGGGAAAATGAAAATGGCGCATTTCCGCAGAAACTTTTTTGGGATTTTCTGTTTGGAGAGTCTTTTAAATACTAAATAAACAAAAATACCTTGCATAAGTGATTTCGGCAAAACGGAAGTTGAACAATGGTAGGTAAGTACGATTAATTAAATGTTAGATGCAGAATTTTAATGAATAAACATAGAAGAATCAGATAATTTTTAGAGTCAATTCTCTCGTAAACGGTACGCTCTAGCGAATTCAACTAAGAGTACCTTTTTACGTAGAAAAGTCTGAAATTTAATAACGGATAACGCTTATATATATATATATATATATATATATATATATATATATATATATATATATATATATATATATATATATATATATATATATATATATATATATATATATATATATATATATATATATATATATATATATATATATATATATATATATATATATATATATATATATATATATATATATATATATATATATATATATATATATATATATATATATATATATATATATATATATATATATATATATATATATATATATATATATATATATATATATATATATATATATATATATATATATATATATATATATATATATATATATATATATATATATATATATATATATATATATATATATATATATATATATATATATATATATATATATATATATATATATATATATATATATATATATATATATATATATATATATATATATATATATATATATATATATATATATATATATATATATATATATATATATATATATATAATATATATATATATATATATATATATATATATATATATATATATATATATATATATATAAATGGCAAATGTGATTTTGGCGAAACGTGAGCAAAACTGTTCTTTTCAGTAGTGAACGGATGTACACCCGAAATGAAAACACACACACACATATAGGGTGATGCTTAATGTCGTGGACATATTTCAGGGGGTTAGAGTACTCGACAAAATAGGAAAAAAATGCCAATATTTACATGATCAGACACGCACCATTTTCGTTATACAGGGTTTCACGTTTTGTTTTGCGTTTTTCTCCAGAACATTCCGAACTAGTTAGTTCAAATTTAGTACACGTATTATTTTTAAGAAGTTAATATAAGATTTGAAACATGGTTCAAAATTAAAATAAATCCAAAATTACCTCCAAAATCTTTACCACTTTATGGGGAAATTTCCAATAAGCCTCAGCTAAAATATAAACTAATTGAATGGCTAAAAAACAGAAACACCGATTATCCAGCAAAGGCGATGAAGTCCGAAAGTTGGGCGTAGTATATCATATTCTCCCATTAGTACATTGTTGTAGTGCTCTTATTTATAATTATATCTGTAAATAGTTTTGATTTAATAGAATTATCAAATTACATCACAATAAAAATTCAGTAGGTTGAATAAATAGTATTTTCACGGAACTACTGTAAAGTTTGAGATTAACGGTTTTCGCTCGTGTATATACCTGCTGAATGTAAAAGGCTCTAATTTAAAGCAAGAATGGTTATCATCATACATACATTAATACACAAAAAGTATATTAAATCTGAACTTATTTCTAAGGAATGAATTTCTGAACTCGCTCGTAATTTTTATAATTTTAAAACGATTCAAATATTTTTTTTATGACAGGCAAATAATTCTAGAATTAAAAGCAGTATCACTTTTTGTGCCTAATAGACTTTTTTGTACAAAATTTAAGCAAATGTGCGTTTCGCAGAAATTAATTGGTTGCGTAGCAAATGTCAGTTGGAGAAAACTTTTTCTTGCCCTTAGTGTCTATAGTTATATTATAAGCAGAGGTAATTCGCCCTGAGGTTTCAGGTACATTCGATATTATACAAATTTAGTAGAAAGCTGGCAGTGCAATTTCGGTATAAGACAATTGAACTTGGCGGTTCAACAAATGTATCAGTTATGTTGACACATTTTTAAAAATATTCTTTATTCTTTAAAATCTCTTTGTTGCAATCGATTCCTGGTATCTGTTTTATTGTAATCGAAGAATTTTGGAACTTAAAATATTTTATTTTGTCTTTGTGATGTATGAGAAAACCAGCATTTTTTGGCATTGAAGGATTTGCGCGGCATTAGTATGCGTAAAAAGGTAGTAGGGATATATAGTTCATTATTTGCATTGTTATGCTAGACATCAGAGTTCATTTTTGATATGGTTTTACGTACCGCTGTCACATATTAACGCCTCTCACAAGCAAATTTTTCGATACGACGCGGAACCGGTTATCATTGTTTCTATTGTAGGCGACCGCCTCAGCCTAGTTTAGTATAACGCGCTGCGATGTAAGAAAATAAGTGGTAGGAGTTTAGATAATTTCGTGAACAAATTAAATGTGTTTGTGTGTGTTATTCGTCTAGAACGGGAAAGGGAGTAACTTTTTTGGTTTTCATAATGGCCCCTTAAGGTATATAAGTTTTAAACATTCTTTTATTATTGGAGACAAATAATGCTATTAAGACTTTACGCAGTCATGAAAATCAGAAAGTATTCGAATTTAAGATTAATTTCTGAATATTAAGAATTGAATTGCGCATTTCATTCTTCTCTCTGAACGGATATTATTTTTTACGTTTACACCAAATTAGTTATTAAAAGGCCAAATTATTAATTATTAGTCCCACTGAATCAGACGCATTAGAAAATAGGTATTTGAAAGATTAATTATTTTGAATGGCTCGAGCATACAGAACTGTATGTATTAGAATACGTTTTATTTTGAAATTACAACTACAAAAACCAGATTTTTAAAAGATAATACTTAAATTGATTTTATTCCTAAATAACATTTTTTACCAAAAATGTGACTATTAAAACATGTTAAAATTCGAACGAAATGGTCATATGATGCCTTTTCTAACACAAATTTGTATTGGCAATTATTTTTTAAAGTCCTTGCCAATTGATTATATAGGCATATTATACTTATATTTGTTTTTTAGTTTCAGTAGAAGGAGAAGATATTTTTTCCTGATCATTAACAGTTTATATAGGTTTCATACTTTCAAAATATAATAACTCATTATTACATTTTTATGTAATCTAAATTCTATGGGGTATTCCAAATTACGCTCACATAATGCGTTTGTTTTAACTTTAAAGACTTAAAAAAATCGACAGTTACTTTTCCTTTGTTTAAAAAATGCTAGTTTTTCTCATAACAGGGCAAAGTAAATAACTAAACTTATACGAGAGTCATCAACTGAAACAAAAGGTCATTATAAATAATAATGAAAAAGTTTAAAATGTTGCATGTTGCTATGATAGAAAAAAGGTTAACAATTAAGAAAATTATGAATGATAGAAACTGACTTGCATTTTAAAACATTTCAAAATTAATGGATGCAGCTTTATGCATAAAGTTATAACCAAATAAACGAGCAAATAACTATATGCATATACAAATTGTGTAATGGAATTCGTTAAGAAGGAAGTATTGAGTAAAAACCTATTGACCGAGTTTTTTTTGCTAAATATATATATAGATTTACCCTATCTGCTATAAAAGAATAATCCTAAAATTCTTGTAAATACTTTATTGTCGCCTGGGAAGCTTATATTATCGGGAGTTTATTCCAATATAGTTCCCGAAAAGTTTATACTTTTTTTTATTTATCTTTTGAGCTTGAGTGGACCATTTAACCAAGAAGGTTAAAACTTTTTCCCAATGTGTTAAGTCGTAACTTTCCAGCAAATTTAATCCTTACATTTTTGCTAAAACTTTATCTTAGAGTTTCCTCTGGTAGAAATTACGCAAACAAAGAATTATTTTAAGCCCTAGTACTACTTTTAAAAATGCTGCTAGTTACTACTAATACAATTTTAGACATTCTTATAAGTTTACAATGTAACCCGCTTCTGACCTATGATGATCCTCTATGATACCTGTAAAAATATTATATTATAAAATTTAAAAACCGTGTTTTGTATTCCGAATAAATGTGTTTTGTCAAACACATATATGTATGTACGGCAATAATTTTTTCAAGTTAACATGCGATAGATATAATAAACTGATCGTGTCTTACCATTTTTTAATAATAATAGTTTTCCACTCTTTAAAACAAATCAAAATTTTAATTCTGTTTTTAGAGAACTCTTTCTCCCCCTTATTAGCCCTATACAGGGTGACTATTTAATTGACCACTATTGGTATCTTGTAAACGGTAAGAGTTACAGTCTTAGTTAAATTAGAGAAAATGTGCCTTTTGTTTCCGAGTTAACGGGCAAAATGTAAAAAACATAAAAAATTAGTTTCTTAAATAAGTCAAAAACTATTAAATTTGCAGAAATTTGTTCAATACAAAATTATCGTGGTTTTTCCTGCTCTAAAATATAAAGTAGCTAGATTGTCAATACAACGTTTTATCTATGAGACACCATCAGCAACTTAATTTTTTTAAATAAGGACCTGTACTTTTTCTTTCATTTTTTTGAAGCTTGCAAACTCCCAAATACAGTGATGTATCACACATACTCAAAAATAATGTTTGTTTCTTACAAACACACATACATATACCTGTTCCTGTCTATCAAAGGGGTGTTATAAAATGATCTACTATAATAATCCAGGGTTAGGTATCTACTTCGATATTAGTTTTCAACATTAAGAAACAATAGAATACTTAAAAATCCTCTATCGATCAGAAACTGGGAAAAATAATATAATTCAAAGTTATCTAACTTTTAAGTACATAAAATAAAAGACATCTAGTTTATTGTTCATAATTAGTTAAAACAATAAATTAAAACTGGCAGAAATTCCAATAAAATGGGTTATATTTTTTTCATTTATTAGTAAAAATAAAACTGCAGGTCTGTACAAATTTTGTTCGTAAAAGATTCACATTACTACGGAAGCGTAGAAGGGCCACAATTTTTTTTATTTTTTAATTCTGAGTTTAAAGTCGGAATTTAACAAAATTCTGAGTTTAAAGTCAGAATTTAACAAAATTCTGAGTTTAAAGTCAGAATTTAACAAAATTCTGAGTTTAAAGTCGGAATTTAACTAAATTCTGAGTTTAAAGTCAGAATTTAGCTAAATTCCGAGTTTAAAGTCAGAATTTAACAAAATTCTGAGTTTAAAGTCGGAATTTAACTAAATTCTGTGTTTAAAGTCAGAATTTAACAAAATTCTGAGTTTAAAGTCGGAATTTAACAAAATTCTGAGTTTAAAGTCAGAATTTAGTCCGTACGATTGTATAACAGACTGGAACCAAAAAAACAAGTTCAATATTCTTGTTTGAATAATGGCAAATGTGCTATGAATTGTTCCACCAAACTACAGATAGTTAAAAAAATGATAAAAGGGGGAGGGTACAAAATAAAAGTTTCCTATTTTGATTTTTGAGTGTTAAATAAGTCCCTGACAAATTAAACATATGTTTAATTAGTTCATTTTATGTATTTTTATTTATTTCTATTGCTGAAAAAAAAGTCAAAATGTATACAAGAAAACATATACATTAAAAGGTTCACAAAATAAAAAAGGTAATACCAAACGATAAATAAGTCTTAAGAAATGGTTCATATATGTTTCAACGATTTAAGGGTGTCTAGCGAAACATACTGACAGAGCTCCCCCTCTGTTTCAGGGTGATTCAAGTTGAGTGTCCTATTAGAAATATCTGGAGAATCAACGAATAGGATGTTTTGAGAATTTCGCTTTGGCCATAGATGAACATGATATACTCTCATTATAAAATATTTTAAATTGCGCGGTGTTGCCGCTTCTACCTCAAACCGGAGGCATCATCCGTTTTTTAAATGAAATGCCCTATATTTTATTAAATTTTTATATTTTTCTAAAAAATCCAAGTACTTATTGAGTTACTTTTCTCATGCCTAAATTTAACTGTTTTCGAGAAAATGGTGCTAGAACAATGACAATTTTGAACCTTTGAAGCTCGAGAAATCTCAAACGAGTTTACTTGCAACGAAATGGATTTCACTTATCTGTCTTAATATTTAATTGTCTATCTCCTGACACCAATTTCAGGTTTGGCAGGAGACGCCAAAAATGCATTTCGTTAATTTCTGACTTTAAACTCAGAATTTAGTTAAATTCCGACTTTAAACTCAGAATTTAGTTAATTTCTGACTTTAAACTAAGAATTTAGTTAAATTTCGACTTTGAACTCAGAATTTTGTTTAATTCTGACTTTAAACTCGGAATTTAGCTAAATTCTGACTTTAAACTCAGAATTTAGTTAAATTCTAACTTTAAACTCAGAATTTTGTTAAATTCTGACTTTAAACTCAGAATTTTATTAAATTCTGACTTTAAACTCAGAATTTTGTTAAATTCTGACTTTAAACTCAGAATTTTGTTAAATTCTGACTTTAAACTCAGAATTTTGTTAAATTCTGACTTTAAACTCAGAATTTTGTTAAATTCTGACTTTAAACTCAGAATTTTGTTAAATTCCGACTTTAAACTCAGAATTAAAAAATAAAAAAAATTGTGGCCCTTCTACGCTTCCGTACATTACTGCATAAATACTGAGTTTTAAAATAAAATTTAAAAATTGTTTACAAATTCATGAATCAAATAGTCATCATGATTTATAAATATTTATGGTTTTACTGAAGTGAGTTTTTTTTTAAATTTGAAAATAAAAAACTTTTTTTTACATTTTCAAAAATTATTATTCTACTTATTTATAGTAAAATACAAAATTTCAAAAACCATTTAAAAAAATGATAAAAATTGTGATATTTATATAATTGATGCTTCATGTATTTTACCTTGATAGAAAACCTCGAGTTTTTCTATGCACGTATAAAACAAATTTTCTGCGGTTTTCTACCTAGGTAGATTTCCTCCGGTTTTTTACTGAGTCGACCCTGACTATACTATAAATTTTTACAGTTTCGATGAGATGTCGCCATAGAGATCCAGTAATAAAATAACAAAAGAGAATTTTTAAAAAACCAAGTAGACATCTGTCGCATTAAAATTATCCCAAACTGTCAAATATAAGGTCGATAAACGTATAACGTAATTTTTATTTTAAGTGTAATGATGGTTCGGTATTTAATAGAGGAAAAACGAGATATGTATAATATTTACATTCGCAATTTTCAAAATCCTCCCCTGCGTCTAGAAACTGTGAAAATCTATATCCAGAAAGAGTTCAGCCTTCAAGAAGAATTTATCAGCGAATTTGCAGGACTATGCTAAAAGAAGGTAGTGTTTATAAAAGAAGAAGTAAATATCAAGTTAGGTCTAACACGACTAAAATAAGTATCTTGGCTCAAATACACATTAATCCGGAAAATTCAACATCATCATAGCCAGAGAATGTAGTATTACATCTGCAGGTGTGAAGAAAATACTAAAGAAACATAAATTTCACTATTACAAATTTCAGCCTGTGCACAAGTTACACGAACGAGATTTAGAAAGGCGATTAGCATTTTGCGAGTGGTTCCAAACTGAGAATGCTAATGATCCAGAATTACGTAAATCAATTTTATGGACTGATGAAACTACAATTACAAATTGTGGCATATTTAATCGCAAAAATAAACAATACTGGGCTACAGAAAAGACCCCATTTATTACAAGAAGTTAGACCTCAGCTGCGTTTTAAAATTAATTTGTGGTGCGGATTGGCTAACAATCGAGTTATACGCCCAATTTATCTAGAAAGTAACTTAAACAGCGCAAGATAATTAGATTAATTAGAATACGACTTGGAAGGTTTATTGGATGAATAGCCATTAGCTGATTTAAAAAATATTAAATGTTTTCGGCAAGACGGATGTGCAGTAGATAATGCTTATATTATCCCAGAATATTTAAATAGACATTTCCCTAGAAGATGGATTGGAACATATGGGCTGTTCCATGGCCACCACGGTCGCCATGTCTTAATCCGCCGGATTATTTTCTATGGGCTAACATCCAAATAAAATCTATTCTTCACCTTCAAGAAATATTGAGATCTAAGGCAAAGAATAGTTGATGAGTTTCGAACAGTTACACTCGATATGGCGAGAAAGGCTACTGAACAAATAAGACGAAGAACTGCTTTTTGCATTGAACACAGGGAAGTCATTTTCAGCAGTTAATGCAATGAAAATATTTAAGTAGTTTTTATATTTTCTATGTTCGTATTTCTTAATATTTAGAGCTTTAACTTTATTTTTATTTTATATTATATTTATTTTCATAAAATATATTTTCCATTAGATTTGTTGTTTTTTTTATACGTTGCATAAGTGTGACATATAAAGGATTTTATTATTTTTAAAGCATTGAATGCATAACAGAGTCAGATCTGTATAGTAATAGACATTTTCACAACAACCTTTATAACATAGGCACCTTTTTACCTCTATATTATAATTTGTTGTACGAAACCCTCGGCTGATTAATAGGCGTAGGTTTAGAATGTGAATTTTAAGTCGCTTGTTGCTTATCTTTCTAGCTGTTAAAACTTAAAAATCCGTATTTACTAAAGAGGTTTAAATTTAGACCAGGTCTAACTTGACAGTAAGGGGTTTAAAATGACATAAGTAACAGCTGAACAAATAATGTTTCTAAATGTTACAATTACAAAATGACAGTGACTTAAGCAAAAAATAACTGGCGAACTAACAGTTTTAACTTCCATGGCAACTAGATCCGGTCTAACTCTTAAACCTTTTTTGTGAATACGCTAAATAATCGCCAGTAGCCAAAATAATTTCCTTAAATTTAGTTTTTTAAATGCGTCTTATGGTTACTCAGTTCTTTCAAAGCCAGTATTAGGCAAACAAATAAGTAATTTCAGCTCAATATCAACAAAGTTTATTTCACCCAGAACCACTCCATGATAAAAAGCAAATGATGGATGGGAAGGAATGATAGAAATTCGAGACGGGTCTGTGAATACGTGCGTGTAAGAAATAAACAATAAGTTTTGGGCAAGTGTCATACATCACTGCATTTGGGTGTTTACAAGCTTCAAAGAAATGAAATAAAAAGTACAGGTCCGTATTTAAAAAAAAATAAGTCGATGATGATGTCTCGAAGACAAAACGTTTTGTTATTAATATAGCTACACCTCTCTAGGACACGAAAAAATATGAAACTTTTGTATAAAACAAAATTCTGCAAAGTTAATAGCTTCTGGTTTATTTGAGAAAGTAATTTTCTACGTTTTTTACATTTTACCCAATAACTGGGAAACAAAAAACAATTTGGCAACTCGGTAAATGGATTTTTATTGTCCCCTAATAAAGGCATATTTTCTCTAATTTAACCAAGATTGTAACTCTTATCGTTTAAAAGATACCAATATTGGTCAATTAAATAGTTGCCACCCTGTATAAAGGAAAAAAAAAGTGTCAAAAAAGCAAAATAGATATGTCCTGTTTTACCGTGTTTCAAAAGCATTATAAAAATTAAAAAAAACTGCATTTTTAAGGAACTCTTGTATTCCCTAGAATACCCCTGTACAGTGAAGAAAAGAATTTCTATACAAAAAGATTAAAGAAATTCGGCATGTTTTACCGTTTGCTTTTTTTTAAGTAAACGCTTTAAAACAAAAAATAGTTTCGTTTTCTGGGGACTACTTCATGTCTCAAGCTACTCTGCATATTGAAAAAAAAAATGTATTTATATATGAAAAATAGACTATAATTGACGTTTCGCCGTCTGTGAAAATGCTCTTAAAATATTTATTTTTTGTTTTCAGGGGGCTGATTCATCCTCGTGGGGCTACCTTATATAAAGAAAAAAAATCTTTTACATACAACATGATAAAAGAAGTTTGACCGATTTAACTGTTTGCTGAGCACACGAAATAGTTCTGAAAGGTACGTTTTCTTTTCCATTTTCTTAGGGCTACCCTGTATAGAGGATTAAAATGTTTTCATATACAAAAAAAATTAAAGCATTTTGACATGTTTCACCGTTTGTTGATTTTTTTTCCGTTTTCAGGGTTCTTAATCTTACCTTCCTTCTTTTGTACTCCAGTTATTAATTGACTTAGGATTTTATTATTTTTAACATATATTATCTCTATTTTAGGCTGCAGTCTAAGACAAATATTTGTAATTATACAGGGCGGACCAAAAAGTGTGACGTTGGAAGAAATCCGTTATACACCACTGATTTTCAAAACTGCTAAAAATACAAATACTTCTTCATCATCAGATTTAAATGAAGAACTTATTAAGTAACGTGTAGCAATTTCACTGACCAAGATTCATCGATTTAAATTATACAGGATCTCGAAAATTAACTGTTAAACTTACCGAACTTTAAAGAGTTTTATTTAACTTATTTTAAACGTAAGCCTCTAATTTTTTTATTGCAATCAATGCAAAATTAAAAACTAAAACTTTTTTCTAAATACCACACTATTAAAATTCCTAACAGATTGAAAGTTATTCGCTAAAAGCTCATTTTATTGAATATTTCAGTAACAATTTTAACGCATAAAAATTAAAGGTGGCTTTACTAATTTAATGACATTAGGTTTTATTCAAATGACAAAAGAAATAGTTCTTTTGGCATAGGTATTCCAAACTTTTATGATTGTATGTACTGCAATATTTATTTAAGCGATTTGATGAATTACAGAAGGAAGAAAGAGCCTGTGGATATGATTTTCATATTAGGTGAATCGCAAAGAACTGTTTTTTGGCGAATCGACTTTAGAGCCTCAACCAGAACAATGGCATCTGGACAAGATTAGCCTGAAGAATTTATTACAAAGGTTTATGCAAACGGAAAACGTTGAATACCCTAAACCACTTCGAAATAGGCCAGTGCGAACTGAAGAAAAAGAATTAGCGGTGATACTTTATGTTAACATCCTTACATAGTCAGAAAGTAGTCGTCGCTGATGCCAAGATGTTAGTGAGAAACAAAATTGTAATTGGGTGTAAAGCAAAATCAATTACCTAATAAATTATTAAATAACCTAATAAATTAGTATTGATTTTGATAACAGAAATATTTATAACGTGCTGAAGGGGGCCATATTTATTAAAAATGCTCTAAAAATGCACAAAACAGAATTTTGTCTTAAAACTTGGCAGATATATTATTTTGGAGATCTAGAAGGCTGTGCTGTTGATGACATATCGTAGAAAATATTGAAAGTGTTGTAACACTGATAATTTAAAAATGAAATACTGTACTAAGGAGGAACACAGTTCTGTAATTCGTTTCTCGCACAGTAAAGGCGTAAAATTAATTGATATTCATCGTAGAATAAGGCTATAATATGAAAATTCTTGTGTATGAATGGAACAACACATTTAAAAACGGGCTGACTTCCGTAGCTGATTATCACCGACCTGGTCAAGCAAATCGTGTTGTAACCTCTGAGTCAATTTCGGCAGTTGAAGCCTTGAAGAAAATCGTCGTATTATCCTGGATGAAGGCGCTGCGGTTTTGAAAATAAGTCATGGTTTTGTAGACCACATTATGCACGATAATCTCAATTTCCATAAAGTGTCAGCAAGATGGTTGCCAAAGCAATAATAATTGACCCCAGAACTAAAACAACGACGTGTTAAGGTTCTGGTTTTCTGAAGAGGTTGGTGACGGGAGAAGAGTCGTGGGTGCACTATCATTAACTTGAAACTAAGAGAACACGTAAAGAAAGGCGCCACCCTTCGTCGCCGAATTCCAAAAAATTTCATACAGGCTATTGACAGGAAAGGTTACGCTTTTCTGGGACGCAAATGAGGTAATTTTGAATGACTATATGCTTAGTTGAGGTCGATGTTACAAATGCCACATATTCAGAACTTCTGAAGAACCTTCTCAAGCTAGCCATCAAATCCTAAAGGCGAGGATTTCTAAGTAAAGGTATTATTTTGCAACTGCAGCGACTATCCAATATTTGAAAGTGTGAATGTTTACCACAGTTTCGCACGATTCTACATAATTAGCAGAGTGTACCAAACATAGGTCATCCATAAGAAATTTACTGCATAAAATGGCGGTTGTTCAGCTGAGTCAGATCAGTAGGCAAAGCAACTGTCAGCTTTAAAACAGTTACTGCTGAATTATTTCTTATCATAATGAATAGAACATTAGCTTGTCAGTTAATGAAAACAATATCATATCAATAAAATTGTGTTAAAGATTAATTTAATATATCATTAGATAACATTTTCAGAAGCAGCAGTTACATTTGTTTAGGACAAAAGTGCGCTTTTAAAACTTTTAACTAACCATGCCTACTTTATAAACTGGAATATAAGCAACAAGTGTTTCATATAATTACGAATTTTGCGAGTGTATGTACAACTTGCCGCATTTTTGGAGCAATTGTTGCCTGATGTTATATATCATTAAACTATATCACCGTTCGTAATTAGTTGCAAGAATGCTTTGGGCTCCCAATAAAATACTAATTTGCACAGGCACGTTTAAAATATTCAGACGTTTTTAAAAATATTGAGTGTCCCTAAAAGCTAAACCGGCAATACCACTAGTGTTGTTTAAGCAGTGCAACTTATAACTCTTGACATGCTTTTTGGGACAAAGACGTTTGGCAGTAGATTTTAAGTCCGAAGTAAAACGTAAAAATGGTTATGAGTTTATCTAAATTAAACGAATTCCAAAGTTATAAAACAAAGCAAAACTAAACTTCGCTATACGTAAAAAATATAATGCAGACTAGATCACATCAAAATGTATATTAGGAATACAATTTTGCTAGTGTAAAATGTTTTATCCATACAATTAACTTGTATTAAATTATTTTTTACAATACTGTACAGTTTGTTTTTTAATAATTGGCGAACCAGACAAAGCAATTATAAGTAATCTTCTGCTCTTCAAGTTCTGTGCAATTTTTGATAAAAAAAAGAGGTTAAACCAGTCCTACTAATCTAATTTTAACGGTCCCTTAACACACAATCTAAATTACTGGAGCCGAAAACAACCCAAGTCCGATCATTATTTTCCAACGTCCCCACGGACTAGACCCTCGGGCCCAAAAAACACTGCCTCCCCAACTTTTCACAGCATAAGCATACTTAAATGTTATTCATTATAGGGTTTCTTTGTTAAATGGTTTGTGTATTTCCGTGGTTCGTTCAAAAGAAATCTCCAAATGATAGCTTGATTTGTTTGTTTTTGTGTATACTGTATATTGTATAACTACATAATCTGCAGTGGAAATCTAAGGATTTGGATACATATTATACCAGTTTTATTATTTAGTTTATTAAAAATAAGTTTAATTTAATATTCTAGAACATAATAAATATTATATAACGAAAATACCAGAATTTTTCTTAGAATTAATATATTTAAATAACGAACACAAACTAAGGAGACTGGAGGAGCCATAAAAAGACCGAAATTACCATCGACGTTTGACACAATGGATTATTGTGCATGCGGTACTGCAGGATATGTTGCTGACAGGGATAGTAGCGTCCTTGTAGGCAGTTAATTATCTCGAACGACATATTTGGCCCAGTTATTCAATATAATATTATGTGATCAATATATAGTATGAAATATTGTTTTTATATTTTGCCAGGAACAACTTTTTGTCACCGTAATATGGTAAATGTTTACTTGTAGGCCGGTTTAATTTTAGCTACTGAGAAAATCAAATTATTAAATTCCATTAGAAATATATATTGAATATATGTAACTCTGATGTTTTTATAATTAAAGTTGTATAGGGTGTTTCACTAGAGCGAGACATTTGATTTTACTCTTATATGGTTTAACTAGAATAAAAATTCATAAATCTGACTTTTGAAGCTTTTTCTGACCTCTTGAAAAATGACATGAAACATTTAACGTTCAATAAAAACTTAAGATAGAAAAACAAAATTTTAAAAAAATTTTGACTTGTATATTTTATAGTGATTTCAGTTGTGATAATATGAAGTATGGTGTTTTTAAATTTTACTTGCGGTTTAAATGGAAACGATACCAGAAACGAAATTTTGTTGCATAATCTAAGGATATTCTTGAATGCACGGATAGAGCTCTTTCTCCTGGTTTTAAAATTATAGAGAATTGTATATTTATATTTCCACTTTTTCCCTTTTTTATAACTCAAGATATGGAAATGTCACTATCCCACTTTTATAGAACATCTAAACTCAATATTTTACCAAGTCTATTTACAGGTTTTCATTTCTTTCTCCTCTTCTTTTTCGTCAACGTTTAAAACGACAAAATATCCTTAGTGTGTCCTGTCAATATATGATTTATTATACAAGACATAATTCAAAACAGGTTAAAAAATAACTCATTCATAGGAATTTACCTGTCACTTTTAGATTAATTTATTATTTAATAAAATAAATGAAAAAAATATATCTTTTTTTATTAATAAACCATTGAACCGAAAAGTAAAGAACAATTAAACTTACATAAACACAGGACTTTCACAAAATTGAATATTTTGTTAAAAGCCTATATTTTGTTAAAAGCCTGAGGTTTTATTTCAAGTGTGATAATACCTGATGCCTCAAGATTTTAAGAAAATATTCGAATTTTTAAAAGTTCAGTAATTATGTAAGGTTAGTTATTTTTTTATTTCAGTTTAATAGTTTATAAACAAAAGCTTTTTTTAAAAAAATTTTTAAATTTATTTTATTTGGTACTTTTTAGCAATATTTTTCACGCAATCTCCATTGGACGCCATAATATTGTGCTGTCATCAAGTTTATATATGTATACCAAATCTCAGTCAATTCCGATAACGGAAACTGTTTTGTACTTTTTAGCGTTAATTTTTACGCACTGTGTATACGATATTCATGATTGGACATAATAATAATAAATCTCTTTTTATTTCCAAAAAAAGATACACGCATAAAGTAACAATAATGCGTAGTATTCAAAAGAATTTTAATCAATGTATGGTATTTTTTGACGTTTTTAAACTAAATAATTGTGACATTGTTGTGTTAGGTGAATGCTGGAATTATACTATATATAATATTGAGGGTTATAACATGTACTATAATCATTCTAAACTAAATAAGAATGACAGAGTTGTTATTTTTATAAAATCAGAATTTAATGTTACTGTTACTCATAATTAAAAAATGAGATATAACACTCACTAGGATATGTTTAGATGTAAATAATGTCACTTTCAACTTATTTTAAATATTTTTTAGAAGATCTTGAAATCTTTTTGTCAGATTTTGAAAAAGAACAAATAGAATTGTTTATGGGTGATATAAACATTAATATATTGCAGAAGAATGATAATGACTTAAATTTGTATCTTTCAACACTCAATTTTTATGGATTTAAATCTACTATAAATGGACCTACACGTGTGACTCCAGACACTAGCACTTGTTTGAATCATATCTTTGTTAGAAATAAATTAAAATCTAATAGTCAAAGTTACAACACGTTTATACTAAATTCAGACTTAACTGATCATTTCTTTCCTTATTTTTTTCTCGTAAGCATAATGTGAATTCTGATAAAATCATTACAAAGGCCATTGAAAAAAAAAATGAAATTTCTTTTAAAAATCTAATTAATAAACAGTCTTGGATAAATGTATTAACCTCAAATGATACGGAAGTAGCAACAAATAATTTCTCTAACATACTTACAAGCATAATTAACTAAAGAGAATATATATCCAAAACATATAAAGAGCATAAAAAGATATAACCGTGGATAACTCAAGCAATAATAACATCAATAAGAACCCGTGATAAATGAAAAGAAAACTTTTAAAAAATACACATGATGAACGATTTTACAAAGACTATAGGAATAAAAAAAATTCAATATAATTATTTATTATCAATGTTTTTAAAGCCAGTAACCAATGATGAAATTTTAAAACAAATACAATTTTTAAAAAACAATTCAATACAATGTATAGTGCCAACATATTTCAAAACTTCTATTGTAACACCAATTTACAAGGCTGGAGATAAAACAAAAATCAATAACTACCGTCCAATCAGCGTCATGAACAAATTTTCCAAGATCTTTGAGAAATGTTTAAGAGGTAAGCTGTCAGATTTTTATTTAAAAAATAATATTATTTCTGAAAATCAATTTGGTTTCTGTAATGGCCCCAGCACTACCGATGCTATATCTGAACTTACAAAATGTGTTACTAATAATCTGGATTCTAAGAAGAAATACTTATCTGTCTTTCTTGACCTTGCAAAGGCTCTTGATACGGTGCCGCACGATACTCTATTGTCTGTCTTAGCAATCTATGGAGTGCATGGTACTGTGTTAAATGTCTTTAAAAACTATTTGGTTGGTAGGAAACAGGTTGTTAAAATCAACCAGGTATGGAGTGATATTCTGGAGGTACAAATTAGAATACCTCAAGGCACTGTACTGGAGCTCCTGCTTTTTATTTCGTATATTAATTCTTTAACAAGCATCAACATAGTGGGTGGTAAAATAATATCTTATGCTGATAATACAGTGGTTATTTTTACAGGGAAAACTTGGAATGAGGTCTCAAACTTTGCTAAAATAGGTATTTCCAAAGTTAAGCAATGGTTAAACTCATTTATGTTAACCTAAACCTTAACAAAATTAATTACATGCTTATTCCTTAACTATCGAAAACCGCCCAGTCTTTAACAGCATAATAATTATGGGCTGGGAAAATGAAATAAAGGAAGTTGAACATACCAAATATTTGGGAGTTATGATCGACAGGCACCTAAAATGGAACCACCACATATTTAAATTAACTAACAATATTAGGAAATTAATCCATAAATTTTATACCTTGAGGGAAATAATGGTGATAAGGCTATTGCTTGGGGTATCTTTAATAAGATTGAATCTTTAATCAGATATAGAATAGTGGTCCGGGGGGTTTATGTAATAATGCTTTATTAAATTTATTCAAAAATAGAAAGGATACATTCTACACTCAATTGTTACATTCTAGTGATGTGTCCAGTGTTCGATCTTTGTACATTCTTAATGTGTGCATATTTGCCCAGAGCACTAAACATTATACTACAAGGAATAAGTCAAAAAAAATCTTGTAATACCTCAAAGTAACACGAGCCTTAATTTAAGACACTTAAACTATTTGGCGCCGACAATATATAACATGATACCTCCTGAAAAAAGAGTACTATGTAAACTAAAAATATATTATCTGTGCATGTAAAACTTATATAACAAACAATAAACAGTTATTTCTTAGACTCTTTTAACTGAATGTAATGATAGAGGTTTTTACAATATAGATGTGATGGAATTCTTAAACTTTTTTAATTAAATATAATAATACCTGTTTATACAATACAGAGGTATTTGAATGAAGAGCATAAATTTTGAAATATTCCATGTTCGAATTAAGAGTTTTGAGATGAGCTAGCTTTAGCTATAGGTATAATTACTTTTTCTCATTGCGCACATATGGTTGTTTAGTCAACTAGGTGCGATGTTTTTATTTAATATATATTAGGTAAGAATTGAAACACATGTATACACTTTTTTTGTAAAAAAATCACGTAATAAATTAAATTGTTAAAAAAGTGGAAGTATACATAAGTGGCGCAGTATAGCTTTAATAGCTACTCTACTGGACCATATACATATATTGTGAATAACTACCAAAAATTAGAATTAGTTACAACCTAATAAAAAGCAGAACCAAAATGTCTCCTTTTTTAATTTAAACAAATAAATGAAGAGAGAAAAACAAAAGCAACTAAAAACCATAATAAACAAAGAGAAAAAAACATACAAAAATATAGATAAAACAATCATGAGATCTTTTACATAAAAAAAAATAAAAATAAAGAATAGCCCTTAGACAAACGGTAATAAAATAACTGCCTATTTGGAAAAAAAAAATATATTGAAAGCTTAAAAAATAATTTGTAATACCCTTTTAAATGACTGAAAATTATTTATGTTTAAAACTTTTAGCTCTGCAGGAAGAGCATTATAAGATTTAACAAAACCATAACTAAACAAACGCTGAAACATGGCACTCAGATGTCGTGGAACTGTAAGTTTATGCGGAAACCTGATGTTTACATTATAAACGTTATGACGAAAAACTATTCGTTCTTTAAGAAAAGTAGGTAAATCATTATCTTTAATTGTTTTTAAACAAAAAATACAAAAATGAAGAATTCTCTGATAATTCATCTTTAACCAATTAAGTAGCTGATACGTCGGAGAAATATGATCAAATTTCCGCATTCCAAATTTAAGTCGAACACAACTATTTCATCATAATATTTTATAATTTATCGAGTTAGCCGTTACTTGATGGAAATTCATTATCACTTGTGTAATAAATAAACAAACTCTATTTCTTAAGTAATTTCCACTAATTTAAATCCGTTTTATAGCTGTTTCGACACACTGTGCCTTTTTCAAAAACCAATTTAAGACTGAAGCTAAAACTAGATATTTTAACGATAATAAAAGAGTCTCCCTACCTAACCATAGCAGATATTAGCTATAAAGATTTAACAGTGGGGAACCGTTTAGGTTCATTTGATTGTTCAATAAAATATTATGGTTTTTCCTCTTATTAATTTCTAAACTTTCCAAGTAATTTAACTTGTAACTTTTATTTGCTGAATGCAACGTTTTAAATTCATTATTAAAATTATGATTTGTTTATATTTTATTTTATGGTTATGATACTGCTGGGTTTGAATATGTACAAGTTCTAACGAATTGCTTATCAGTGGTACAATAGCGCAATTGGTTAGAGCGATGGACTAGTGATTCAGAGGTGCGGGTTCGATCCCCGCTCGTACCATAACTTTTGCTGTTGATTAAAAATATTTCTAAAAATATATTTCACAGTTTTAAAATAAACTGATAAAATACTTCTATTCATTAAGTTCCTTGTTAAAATTTTCTGTTGACAGAGGTACATTAATTAAACGATGTACAAAACTATCAAAGATTGCCATCTTATGTGTGGATGGGTGGTTTGATGTATTATGTATCTGTATAGGATGGTTCATAATAAATTTGAAAATCGTATTTATTATTACTGTTCCTGATTTTTAAATCTAAATAGTTTACGGACTTATTATTTTCTGATTCTAAAGTAAATCTTATATTTTTATGTAATTTATTAATGGAATTTAGAAATAGGTTAAGTTGCCTCTCTGTGCCTGTGAAACAAGCCAATATATCGTCAACGTATCTGTAGCAATAAATAAACTTGTCTGGTACAGGGTGATTATCTATTACTTGTTTTAAATTATCAAGAAATATTTCAGCTAAAACAGGATTTAACGGGTTTCCCATTATTAAACCTTCTTTACTTAAAGAGATAGAGCCACTAAATTTGAATTTAAACAAAAGCTTTTAAAAAGTTAGAGTATGTCGATTTAGGCTACGTTTACTGCAGAAAGCAGTCGTACACAGTGGATAGGTCTTTTTTCTGCAGTTAGGGATTATTTTTAACTTTAAATTTTCATTAAAAGTTGTCATGTGGCACCTCTAGGGCCCATACACACAACATGTAGTTTTATTAAGTAAAAAACTAAATGAAAGATCATTGATAAACTAGATCGGCACACTTTAGACTCTTCATTTTTTGAGCTAAAGCACAGAAACTTCAAAGCAAAAATGTGCAAGACATAAATCTTTAAATTCGTATTTAAATCCATTCCGCCCTTGCTGCAATATTTTTCTGCTGACTAAGCTGAGTGAAACGCTAGGGTGCAGGACGCAATGCACCGAAAAGCGTGGATTAATTAGCCTTCAATGAGATGCAAATTTAACGGAATGCAGGTAAAACTTTTAGAGAATAATGTTGAATGTGCAGAGGCTGGATAATGTTAAATTCGCGAAGCGGAAAACGCTGAAATAGCACCGATTCGGTTATTTTTATGGCTTTAATTAGATTGTTTTCTGCAGAAAACCGATTAAACTAAAATTTTGCAATTATATAGTGAACATAAAAATGTGTTTTATGTTTCGAGCCGACGAAGAAGAGTTTTGGGATATATAATCTACTACGGTATGCAAGACCGAGTTTTGTTACTTATAATTCTGACATAATGTCCTAAACCTTATGTACTTTTACTTTTGACACTTCAGGACATAATTAATATAATATTAGGTACTGATTTTCCGTTTCTCTCCTGTAGTAAAATAATTAAGTATATGTTGGATCTGGGAAGTGGAATACTTTTAAAAAATGAGCTTAATTATAATCGTGTTAATTAAAACATCAAATTTAAAATATAACAATGTTGCAAAAATTTAGGAAAGAAAATTTTTTGAAAATCTGTTCACGATTTGAAAATTTTTCATAAATACAAAAAATATGGAAAGTTTTTAAAAATACGATATATTGCTTTTTTCCTAAATACTTTACGAACCCCAACAGATTACTAACAAAACTGCCTAAAATGTTCTACATTAAACCGTATATTGTAAAGTAACATAAATCAAATAAGCTGATCGTGACCACTATAATTTATTTGAACTATGCTTTACATTAAAATTATTAGATAAAAAAATTGGTCAATTGTTAGGAATTATGAAATATTCTACTACTATTTTAAAAGCTAATGATTTTAGACGCAACAAATCGAATACAACTTTTTGCATTAAGTAATTTATTGTATTATAAGTCAAAGTCTAAAATGCTTTGTATGAAAATAGTGTCTTCCCAATTACACCAAAATATGTTTCTAGTTTTTTCTTGGCACAATTTGGCAAACTCTATGTCCAAAAACATTTTCTATTAAAAATACAATATACACATTAAACTAAATACTATAATGCATGTGAATGTCTTTCAGTAAGTTTTATTAACTTGAAACAAGGTTTTCTTTGATGCCTTCGCTGATCCGCCTACGAGGAATGTTGCACTATAAGTTGTCCGTTACAATTTTCACACACAGGTTTGTTCCCAAGCTTCATTAGGTAACCATGTGAAAGCCGGGTATGTCCAATTCTTAATCTGAGTTCTTGCGGCATCACTCCCGTTTATGAGTGGCGGTTCAATTATAATAATTCTGGGTTGTATGATTGATAGTTTGTTGTCGACTAATTCCAAGTGTTGTGCTATTTATATTGTTGGTAATATTTGTTTCGAAAAAGTTCATTATGTCCTTCTGAAGTTGAGTTTCTCCAATAGGCAAGTCTGCAGATAAAGCTTCTTTAAAAAATTGATCTACTTTTTCATTTAATAAACGCACAAATAATTTTTGGAAAAAACTTTCTAAAAGATCTTGAAAACAGCACCTAAATCAAATAACATATTTTATTTCATTTTGAAATAATTCCAATATAAATTTTGTTTTGCGCTATTTCTGGACTGTTGTGCTTTAATAACTTTTTTATTTAACTTCGATCTAAAATCATACATTTTTGCTATACAGTGCATATAAAAAAATTTAGCTGAAACTTTTGATTTTAAGAGAAATTAAGAGAAAACCAAGTTTCGGTAGGAGCAAGATCTCGACGGAGGACGAAGATACCGAGCTTGTTAACTTTCTAAGAGAAAATTTTTTCAGACAGCGTTAAATGGGAAAAAAGAAACCAATTTCTCCGGGTCCTCCAGAATACCAAGAAATCGAATAGAATCGACAGATATAAGAGAAGATCATTTTGTACGGAACATCTCAATCAAAATAATTTATGGAAAATAATAATATTTTTTCACGAAAAAATATTTCAATCGCGCAATAACGGCAAAAGTCATGTATATAGGCCCGTAAACATGAGTATATGTGAGATATATCGATAAGACTAATCAAGGTGGGCGTTTAATATTTGGGGCTGGATCAGTGCTAGGGCCTAGGGGTTTTGCAAATTATTCAGGGAAGACTTTACTGTTAAACATGTCACGTCCTCTACAAGCCGTCATCAACAGCCAAGGTTCAATGACGGAATATTATTTATTATTTACTGTTATTTTTAGTTATTTTCTCCAAATAGAGTTAATGATAATATAATGTAATATTTAACAAGACACAATGGCTTTATTATAAAAACAATCTGTAATTACATGCATCACATTAAAAAGTACCAGCAAAACTTAATTATGATGCAACTTTTTGAAAGGTTTTTGTAATAGTCTAGAGGCCACATATATTTCAATTGTTTTTTGGCCGCAATAATACATATTTTGACCTTCCATTTGAAGCCGCTTTACTTTTTGATCAACTGTAACACTTAGGGAAACATATTTCTTACCTTCTATAGTTAGTTAATATGAAGATATATTTTTAGTTAGCGAATAATAAAACGTAATCAAATGAGAACAAAACTTTACATATCACTTTTTAAAATAAGCGGTGTCAGATTTAACCTTCATCTTCCCGGGTGAGGTACAAATGTACCCCAAAATATTTTCTCTTTCATGATTTTATTTTGTGTCTCCAAGAGCTTTAAAAATAATACCTTCTAACTGAAACTGCTATCAAATTTTTGCAAAAGTTTATTATTATTTGTCTGGTGTACATTTGTACCCCATGTGAGAATCAGAGCCTCCATTACTGTTAGTGAGCTTGATGGCATTTCGTCCGTATTGTTTACAAGGGCCGTTAAACACCTAGCGACAAGTCTACTATCAAAAATACTAAAACGACTACCAGACAGCGAATTAGAGCGTCTTTTATGTGAAGAACTCTGACGTCGAAATGGAGGAACAAAGTGTTATGAACAGGGTTTTTTCTATATATATGTACAGCGTCTACCGCATGTATAATAGGAGATAGAAAAGAAACCTTAAATATAAAAATTGTAGGGATATTCCTGAACCACCAGGATTCGTTACCAGAATAAACAAATGAGCATCGGAAATTAACGAAAGCATCAACTTTGTTATTTTAAATCGAATACCCAGTATAATATAAGTCCGTCAAATGGGTCTCTTCTTGTTGATTATACATATACTAGGTTTGATTCCTTTAGATGTAGGGTGTTGCAGAGACACGTGGTATCGATGCGGGAATACATTGCCTTTTATGGCAGAGTTTTCCTCAAATTTATTGGGTATCTTCAAAGATAAAGGTATATTTACAATCAGCAAGAAGATACCCATTTGACGGACAAATATGATACAGGGTGTTCTATTTAAAATAACAAAGTTGTTGCTCATTTCGTTAATTTCCGATTGTCATTTATTTTTTCTGGTAACGAATCCTGACGCTTCAGGACAATTCCTACAATTTTTGTATTATGACGTTTTTTTCTATATCTTATAATAAACGTGGTAGACACTGTGTAAATATACGGAACAACCCTGTACAGCTTTCTGAAGACGTGCGTAGTCATAGGGATGCGGAAGTAATGGAGGAGGTGCCTGAGGTCACTGATGCTGATGACGAGACTTTCAAGGATTATCTTTGGGCCAAGGGCAAAATGAGAGCTTATCTGAAGCGAAAGTCAGAGTTCAATGTATAAATCCAAAAACGGTATGGAGGGGTCGAACCATACCATATCCTCACACACGCAGAAAAGTTGAAAATATAATAAAGAAAAAACCGGGGTTGCCTGCATATATTTCAAAATTTTTCTACAGAACTTGAAACACATGATTTTTGTGTAAAATTTAAGTACTAAATAACTAGTTTTTAGTAATATATTTGTTTGGCATTTGACTAAGCCGCTATTTGTTCCGCTATATTGTATTTTAACCAAAATGTTACCAGATCATCGCCATAAGACCTATAATTTTTGACCAAAATTTGAAGTCAGTCGGTTAACTAGTTTTTAGCTATACCAGCAACAGACCGACAGACAGACAGGAAGACCGATACACCAGTGCACAAAATAAACCTTGCGGGAACTTTTTTGTTAACGCTGTATGAAATCAGCTTTTCAGTAACCCCTTTATAACTGAAATAATCGTATTTAAATTTTTAAACATTTGGATAGGCTTCCTTATTTTTTTTCGGGTAAACTTATAGCCGTGCTTGCACCGAACAAATAATAATGCTGAGCAGGTAACTTTTTATACCATTAATGTATCTTTCCACTGAATGCATGATATAATACAGAATGTTGTATGTCTGAGAAATTGAGATCAGGGTAGTATAATCTTGATATATTATTGAAGAATTTCATTAGCAATAGTAGTTTTTGTATTAAATAATAAAACAGTGATTTGAAAAATTTCCAAATATACCACCACATACTTGGCATTATGGTGTATCAAGTGCTTCTAACAATCTAGCAGCAATGACGATAGACGTTTATTTCTGCTTCGTTTAGGAGTCTTATAAAAGAAAATATCGTTAGGCAAGCTTGAGCCAGTTTATGCAGGATGTTGTGCCAGAGCTCGCATCAATAAAAAATAAATTGGCAACTACCAACAATTGGATGTTGCTATTTACGTATAGTAAGCAATAGATTAAATACCTGTCATATTTATTATGGGGTACAAATGAACACCACCTGGGAATCCGTACAATTTTTTTGACGTGGGAAATTGAAGGTTGATGTCAATCAACTTAGCTGTAGGCTTAAGCAGTACAATGACATATTCAACTCAAAGACCGCATGCGATTTGCTTTACTGAAACCAGAGATATTCTGTTTTAAATCTACTTAGTGGCAAAATTGTAATTATTCTTACCAATCTATCCGGAGTTTACTTCATTTCAGCAGAAGAAAAATATGAATAATTAAAAATAGTTACTCAATCATAATGAATACAATTTATATCGATCACCACTTATTAAGAGTGGCAGAAAAATTTCTAGAACTCTTTATTAAAATATTAGCAACGACAATGCGAGAAACGGTCATGAGTGTTGACTTTCAGTACATTTTCCTATTTTAATTAAAATTTTAATAGATATTATTTTCCGATATGAATAAAACTCAATTTGGTTTTTCATTTATACGTTCAAAATACTATGTCAGCCGTTCATTTTTAATTCGAATTGCTGGCATATTTTCATATTTTTCGATGATCTCATATTGCAATTTTAATTAAAAAATATTACGGGATTTTTAATTATCCAGTTAGCAAAACATGTACATGTTATAAAACAATGTTTTTGTTGATTTGTAGTACATGAAAAATGACTGGAAGGATATAATGCATTAAGTTTATTATAATATCTTATTACAATATAATGATCTATTTCATATTACCCATGTAAACATATATAATGCTCATTTCAATCATCCCTCCGCATATGGGTAGTCCCTCAAGCTTTACCTGTACCAAAAGTAACAATTCCATTTTATTATCAGTGCCCTCACAAGAGATTTGTGTAATTAGGGCCTAACTATGCACAAATTTCATTGATGTCCGCCAACGAAGCACGGAATGGTATTGTCGGTAAATTTCCCAAGTGAAAAGAAACGGAAAATCCCGCCGCTATGACCTATATGTTGAAATATATCTATATTTGGAAAGATATTACCTTTTTTATTTTTAGTTGTAAAAAAATAGAATCCTCATTAACTGCTTGCTAACAAAGTAACCAAAAGATAAAATAGGATTTTCTGAAAATTAAAATTATAACTTAACTTTTTTAAGGCACTGCGTTATGAACCCTTTCCCAAAGTTGAAATAGAACCTATAAAAAAATTATAACAAGGGAAGTAAGAATTGAAGTTCCAAATTTAGTAAATGCTTGGGAAACCAGAAGCGATATCAGATGTTCAAGGCGTCGCAGTAAAAAAAAATCGATAAATTTCCTTTACTCGGGACTTTCTAAGTTAGGATTTTTTTTTTAGGTATAGTGAAGTGTGCCTTAACTAAATTAGTTCCGCTCATAGTCATTTAGTAACACATATACATACACTATCTTTCAAAATATTTTTATTGGGCGCCATTTTGTTCCACCATATTGGCTTCCTACCAATATTTTACCAGTTTCTATCTATGCTTTGACTAATTTAAAATAAATTGAATAAGTAGTTTTTACATTATCTTTTTTAAGACCGCCATTTTGTTCAGTCATGTTAATTTCGCGCTAGCTTATATATCACATCAATTGAGTAATTTTTACGTCGATTTTTTAAATATTTTATTTGGTTAAAATTTTGATCTGCCGTTTTCAATTCGCACCAAAGTTTTACTAGTTTATCTTTATATCACACTTAATGCTTGCACAAAATTTGAAATTAATCTAATAAACCGTTTTTCACGCTGATTTTTTTGATTACTTTATTAGACTGCCATTTTGGATTCATACCCAAAATGTTACCAGTTTATTTCGATATAAAACTTGATTTTTGAGGTAATTTGGATAATTAGTGTCTTAGTGATAATTTTTTTTAACATTTCACCAGACCAGCATTTTGTTCAGCCATATGAGTTATTTACCAA
Source organism: Kuschelorhynchus macadamiae (assembly GCA_030620095.1). Classification (NCBI taxonomy): domain Eukaryota; kingdom Metazoa; phylum Arthropoda; class Insecta; order Coleoptera; family Curculionidae; genus Kuschelorhynchus; species Kuschelorhynchus macadamiae. Next base: position 242,362 of record JAUTXW010003008.1, read on the forward strand.
AATATTACCAGGTCATCCCCATAACACTTTTAATCTTTAATCAAAATTTGAAGTCAATGGGGTAAGTAGCTTTTTAACTATATCCCAATTTAGAGGACAGAGAGACAAATTGAGAAAACATGTTTTTGGGCATGTAGAAACGCTAAAACTTGAAGCTATGTAAAACCTTGGAGGGAATTTGTTTTCAGAATAACAAACATTTTACTTGGCCGCCTTCCACCACGATTTTATAAGTTCATCTCTACATTACGCACGCTTAATTTGAAATCAATCTAATACGTAGTTTTTTCATGCTGATTTCTTAAATATTTTATTAAGCCGCCATCTTAGATTCACAACAAAATTTCATCAGTAGATTTCTACATAATATTTGATTTTTGTGCAAAATTTCAGATGAATTGGGTAAGTAGTAACATTTCGCCAGGCCTCCATTTTGTTTCGCCGTCTTGAATTCGTACCAAACTTTTATCAGATGATGTCTACGTAATCCTTCATTTTTGTTCGGGAAAAAAGTTTCTCAGTAATATTTTATTTCGTTCCGTCATCTTGAATTTTTATCAAAATATAACAATTTCATCTCCTTATGACTCTTGATTTTTGATCAAAATTTGAAGTCGATCGGATAAGTAGGTTTTGGGTTAGGGCGAGTACAGACAGACCGATAGTGGCCCTAAAAAGTGAAGATCTGTAAAACCCTGGTTGGGTAATTTTTTTCCCGATTTCAATACTTTACCAGAGAAATAAATGGCAAATAAATCGTTAATTTTTACCGATGTAACAATAGAGCTCATTATAAAGTCTGATGACTTTAAAGGTTCTTTTTAAAATGGCAGGAAAAAATAAATAAATGGTCAAATAAAAATATCATAAACCAGAGTTCCAAAAATTCATTATTTTGAATAAAACAACCTAATTAAAAAAAAATCTGAGAAAATGTAAAAAGCAGAACATCATTTATTATTTTCATAATAAATAATTTCATTTCTTTTTTGAATTTCGGACTCGTCCCAAGATATATTTTATCTAGCATGTTTCATACATAATTTAGAAATACTGACTTTTGAAAATTGACTGTTGTTTAAGTTTTTTGGAACACCATAAAAACTAAACCGGTGTATTTATAGCAACATGAAATATACAAGCAGTTTTATTTAATATTTTCTTACACTAGAAGCTGGCATATAAAAATCATAAACTAACAAACATTAGGAATAAGAAATAGAGCATGCAGTATAAAATATATCTAAAAGTTAGAGACCAATCCGCAAAGGTTTAGATTTAAAAGTTGCCAATTTTATTTCGTAATAATTATATTAACATAATTAAAAGCGTCCCTAAAAAGATACCTCCGTTAAAGTTTGGTTACTGAGATAGAGGGTGTTTTAAACATTATTAATTTTTTAGTTTTCTTAGCAATTACTTGAATATTTTGTAATGTGGCCATCTATCGCAAGATTTAATTTTAGCGTTTTTTGGGGAAATGTTTTTGTATTCTATTGGATGATTGTCAATAAAACGAATATAGAAAATCTATTGTTGCCATTAGTCGATGTTTGAGGTTGTTATATATACTAGAAAAAAGAAGTAAATAAATTGTTTTACAATTTCTCGCTAAATACCTATAGCGTATCTTACTAACTACATTTAAAATTCACGGTACATAATAAAACACATTAAGTATAAAATACAAATACACAATGTATAGGGTGGTCCAATAATTGAGGACGTCGGCTGTAGCTCGGACACCGTAAACGGCAGAACTTAAGGAAAACATATTTATAGGTAAATCGGCTAAAGGAAATCGCTGTATATTATTAAGTTCGAAAGTTGGCCGCTAGGGGGCGTAACAGCAACACAAGAGTGTAAATGCTAATTTTCTCTTAAATGTCCATAATTGAGGTATGTTGAAAATATAAGCATTGTATCCTTCAACGAATTGTGCACTTTTTTTGATTCAGACCATTTTTGTCTATTTTCGAAAAAGTGGTGGGGGAAGGTCAAATATTTTTACTTTCAAATGTAGATATCTCTGTTTTGGATGAACCGATTTTATTCAACTTGGTGTCGAAAAAAAGTGCTGTTTTGCTCTACTCGTGGAGCTACAAACTGTACCGTAACGACTTTGCTAATGGTCACTAGATGGCGTTGTTTCGGAATTCATCAAATAATGCTGATTTTCTCAAAAAAATGAAATGGTACGCTATGACTTTTATATCTCACTTTATTTGGCAGTTATTAACGACATTGAATAATGAAATAAGAAATCCAGTTCCGCATTTAAATTAGGCAATTTGATGACGATCTCTCGAATCCGAAACGTCGGATTGGAAAATTAACCTTGCCGTTTTGTAGAGGAGAAAAAGTGACAGTGGCAAAGTTAAATTTATTTTCATCTTTCATTTCAATTAATCCTAAGATTTTAGGAAAACCAGAAAACTGGAAAAAGACAAAGCTACAATACAAAACTTTAGTAATTTTACATAACTGTAAAGAATAAAACTTAATAAAGGGACAAAACAAAAAATACTAAAACTCGGTCACATAAGCTTCGCAATAAAATATCCAAAGCTAGGGCGAGGTAGGGCAGGACTGGGTTTAGGTAAAAAAGATTAAATCGAGTTCTACCTTGCTTCAGTGAAACAACAAAAAAAAAAGACGAAATGAACAAACAACTAATAACAAATATATTTAAAATTACTGAAAACTACTTTCGCAAATGCCCAAAATGTCGGCCGTCATTGTCAATACAAAGTTGCAATCTTCCCTGTGTGGATTGGACCTCTGCTATATAGATACTCTGGATGGCATTCCTAATACAATCCACCATATCGTTTTTTGTAGTAGGTCGAGTCGCATATACTAAATATTTTTACCTAAAGTAATTTTCAGTAATTTTAAATATATTTGTTGTTAGCTGTTAGTTCATTTCGTTGTTTTTCTTGTTGTTTCACTGAAGCAAGGTGGAACTCGGTTTAATCTTTTTGCCTAAACCGAGTTCTGCCCTGCCTCGCTCTAGGTTTAGCTATTTTATTGCGAAGCTGTTGTGATTATGAGAGCGAGTTATAGTATTTTTTGTTTTGTTTTTTTGTTAAGTTTTGTTCTTTACAGTCATGCAAGTTTACTAAAGATTCTATTGAAGCCTTGTTTTTTTCCAGTTATTTGGTTTTCCTAAAATTTTAGTAGGATTAATTGAAATGAGAGATGAAACTAATTTTCTCATTGCTATTGTCACTTTTTTCCTATACAAATAGGCAAAGGTAATTTCCCAACTCGACGTTTCGGATTCGATACACCATCATCAACTTTGTCAATTTAAATGCGGACCTGGATTTCTTATTTCACTATTCAAAGATCTTCATAACTACCGAATGAACTATGATATAAAAGTCTTAGCGTAACATTTGATTTTTTTGACAGAAAAAGCATTATTTGGAGAATTCCGAAAAAACGCCATCTAGTGACCACCAACAGAGTCATTAGAGTACAATTTATGGCTCCACAAGTAGAGCAAAAAAAGAACTTTTTTCCGACACCAAGTTGAATAAAATCAGCTCATCCAAAACAGATATCCCCCACCACTTTATTTTTGAAAATAAACAAAAATAGCAAAAAAGTGCGTAATTGATTGAAGACTACAATGCCCTATTTTGAACATACCTCACTTATAGACATTTAAGAGAAAATTGGCATTTACACTTTTGTGTTGCTGTTCCGCCCCCTAAAGGCCAACTTTCGAACTTGAGAATAATTTACAGCGATTTCTATTGGCTGATTTACCTATAAATACTTTTTCCCTTAAGTTCTGTCATTAACGGTTCTCGAGCTACAGCCGATGTCCTCTATTATTGGACCACCCTACACATGGCAAAACAAAGTTAAAATACACTAAGACTCAAATAATGATAAAATAAATTTAGATTAAAATCAATGTTGACTAGCAGGCATTACAATACTTACACACAATGTGATTATCCGTGTTAAACTTAAAAATATACATTTTGTAGAACATTATTTATTTTTAGCCATAAAAAGATATTGATATGTTTACCAGGCGCTGTGCGTGCAAGGTGGTAGTTATATATTTTTGTTAAAAATCGTTTCTTTTATAAAACTGTTCTATTTTTAGTTTGAACTGTTTTTTCATAAGCAAATAAATTATACTTAAAGGTGATCTCTTATATGTGTTTTACTAAGCAGCCAGTTTCTGAACTATGGTAGAATAATGGCTTAATTTTGGGCCATGAAAAACATAACAAATATGAATGGGTTCCTTTACTCTAAAGACCCTGTATAAAACATTATTTTCAATAAATTTCGATCTGTGGAATGTTAAGGTAAAATTATTATGCATAATTTTTGTTCCTATACAGAGTATTGATTTTTTACAGGATCATTTTTGTCTTTATTGTTGTGGGTTTACTGATTTGCTTTCCTCTTATTTGATCACTGAATCAAAATAATGACCCTACAATATGTTATATATTAAGTGCACTGTAATTCAAATACTGTTTTGAAAAGAGTCTTTTGTATTTAACAGTCACTGGAATAAAATTTGAAGTATTCGTAGTTAATTAACCAAAACTTTAACAGAGTTTAATACGGGGTGTAAGTCAAACGAGAATTAAATAAATTATACATTTATTATTAGACTCGAGAAATCTGAACATTAGATTATTTATCTAAAAACTAAATAGCATCAAAGACGATTTACTAAAACTGATGATGAATATGATCTTGATTTTCTCTCACAGCTCGTAGTTTTTAAAATTAACCCTTTAAACAAGGAAGATTGAAATGATTAGCAGTTTAAAAATGTATAGTTGTCTGTAATACATTTTTGCGTGAAATGTTTTTAAACATATTTGACTTGTGTTTTACAAAACTCCAACTAAAAATCCAGGGAGTATTAACAGTAAATGTTGAGAAATTGGTATGTATGGACATGGTAGACTACTTCGAAAAGTAACAGAACTAGCGACACATTTCAAATATAAAAGTTTTATGATTTTTAAAAACCTATTTGAGTAAAATTAAAGTAAAGAAAAACTAACTATACAAGATGTGTCATAAAGACGCGGCAAAACAAAGTTGCATTTTTTAATAGATTACCCTGTATTTATCTTTAAAGGCAGAGATAAATTCGAGGAAAGCCCTGTCATAAGAGCCAATGTACTCCCATCGTCTACACAGTATAGCACTGTAATAGAGCGTTCTCCGACTCTCTCACATAGTTTCTTATGTCAGGGGTTTTTTAAATTTCTCTTTATAGATCAAGTAACTAAACTAGGTATATGTATAATCTGCAAGAAGAGATATTTGAACGATATATAATATAGAGTGTGTTCCGATTGAAAACCTGCAACTCTGTTTTGCTGCGAGTTTTTGACTAATCCTGTATAATTAGGTTTTCTATGCTTCACTATCACTTCTTTGCACTAAAATGTTTGCATTTGACACTTCTTGCTAGCTCTTTTACTTTTGCAAAACAATCGACAATTTCCGTACATACCAGCGACCCTGTAGTTTTGCGATCTTTATAAACTGTAATGCAACCCGTTCTTAGTTTAGAAGATAGTGTTGATAAAGTCTCTTAATTATGAAGCTAAAAAGTTAGTGGCTATGTTTCCACGAAAAAAATAAAAAGTTAGTACAGTTTGTCACTTTTTAAACGACTTGTGTCTAACTAGCGACTCTGTGTGAACAGAATCTGGACGTAGCAGAAAAAGATCAGCCAAAAGCCTTGCCAACAACGAACGGATGAGAAATTTTATTTAAAACTCTCTAGTTTACGTTTTATTAGGTTGTCAAAAAATATCTTAATTAACAAGTATTTGTAGAAGTTCCGTAGGAACAATAAGAAAGAATGATTTTAATATTAAACTTTTTATAAAGATTTACTGTCAAAAGATAACGGCTCATGTAAAACAAAAAGGTGCCAAAAATGTGAATTTTGATTGCGATGATTCAAATACCGGTGAGATATCGAAAAAAATATAGCTTACCGATGAGAAATTCTTCACTCTGCGACAGTCAATACATTCCCAAAATAACCGAGTACATTTTGCTGTTATTATGAAAAAGAGCGATATTCCGTTAAATCAGTTTTTTGTTGAAAAAGTCTATTTTCCGGAATCGGTGTTGATCTCCATGGGAGTTTCCATAAATGGAAACAAAACAAATGTCATTTTTGTAGACGAGAATATAACTTATGAAGTTTATTTATCAAAAATGTTTATGATAGCTACACATTTCAATAAGACGGTGCGCCTGCACATACCTCCATAAGTACCTTTAGATAATTACAAAAGAACTGTCCAGATTTGGCCCCAACCAGTCTGGAAAGAATGTTTACGAAGATGCAGTCATTAGCACTGTTCAGAAAATAAAAGAAAGAATAATAATGTGCAGGCAAACTCTTAATAAACTCTATTGGATTATGGCGCAGAAAGCTACTCGCTGTTGTAGAAAATCAAAGATACCTTATTCATCATCAGTTTTTATAAAACGTCGTTGATGCTATTTAGCTTTTTTAAGCAAATGATATAATGTTCAGTTTTCTCGAGAATAATAAGATGTATTAATTTTTTAATCCCGTTTTTTGCTGGGCTTTTTTGTAGATTTTTTGAAATTTTAAAACATGCCAATCTCAATTTTAACTACTGTAATCTATTGCAGGAAAACACAAAATTACAGCTTTTTTAGCCGACTAGATATACCTCTCGCATGGACTTTAAATAAAAATGAAATTTAGAAATAAACACAATTTTCAAGTTGCTGGTCATTTTGCGAAAACCAATGTACCATTTTAATAAATGGCAGTTTTTGCGTACCCTGTATAAAAAACTACTTGGGGAATTTTCGTGAAATTCAAACATTTCAGAAATTATGCAGCTACAACATATCCAAAAATTATCAAAATTATTAAGATCTAAAAAAGATTCCGATTTAATTTGACTATTTGATATCAGCAGTGTGACAGGCAGATGTGGATCACTTACAGAAACCTCTTTAGTCTAGGGAATGACCCGGATATTTAGCTAATTATAAAATATGGGGATGAGCTTGAAAACGGTGTCGTCGCGGCGTCGGAGTCGTTTAGTAAAAAAAAAGTGTTGTGTTTTTTTAAGTTAAAATAAAATGCATCTAACTAGGAATTCCAGAAATTCCCAGTATAAATTTCCATATAGAATATTTTAAAACGGATAATTAAATAGCTTATTATAAATAACTCAAACCGAATCTGTTTTCAATGTAATTTAAATATTCTGTAATTATTATTCCTTATTTCAAGAAATAAAGCCCAGAATAATCGGCAACGTCGGAATTCTACCTTTTTCGAGTATACTACAGATTTCTTTCGGGATCATTCGGAAAACGCCGAAGACGGTCGTAGTCATTCATAATTTCGACCTATTTGATGCGCGACCTTGTAATTGTTCTAGTTGGTGAAATAAGTGTTTTTCAGAAATCCAAGGGTTTTGTGTGGCTATTTTCAAGAATCTGTTTAAAAAACTTTAAGAAAATGGTGCGAACTTGCTTTATTTGCAGAAAAAGAAACGATTTAAACCCAGAAGTTTGTTTTCGAAGGTAAGTAAGATATGTCATACCAGTGCTGTAGTTGAAGGGTCAAATCACCGTCTAATAGCGTTCTTATATTTGCAAATGAAGTATTGTTTTTGTATTGCACATTTCCGTTGGGCTTAAATTAATTTTTTATAACTTCAACTTATCTATAAAGTCGAAGACACTGATGATAAACGGAGTACAGCGTTTTGCTAATGTATATATTTGTGAAAAGTCTCAAATATTCCTCTAAAATTTATCAAATCGCCTTATTTGAGGGGTTAATAAACAACATAAATATACTATTTGGTAAAGCATAGGTACTAAATTGTAATTGAGTAAGCTGTAAGACCCACTATTTTATGTTGTCATACTGAACTGAATATAGGAAAGTCTACCGGAATGAACAAATTATACACTTTTCTGAAACAGCTAAAAATAAAGAAAAAAATACTGACTTTTTGATACTCTTAACGAAAAAAAAAGCATACTTTTACTAGGTATATTTTGTTCTTCGTTGGTTAATAAACCTAGAAAAGTCGACTCGTTTTAGGTCTATTCTGATAGCCATAGCATAATTTTTTAAAACATTTTTTAATCTATATATATTTAAATACATATTTCAATTCTTGCTGTGAAATAGCCAAAAACGAACAAACAATTAGAAAGTAACAAATGTTATAAATTTTAAAAAATCACTTTTTGTACAAAAATCAGCTCCTTTGTTAAATAAAACACTTCGCAAATGGAAATCTCCCAGTGAATATTGGATTGAACTTGTTTGTGGCTGAAAAGGTAATTATAAAAAGCTTTGCTCTCGTAATAGGATTAATTTCTTAACTTCACGGGCTTCTCGCAGACTAAATACTACGAAATTTTCTCGGAACAGCCGTAATATATTCTATATTATATATGTCCGGACAGTTCAGATTTTTGAAGTTGTCGATTATTTGCGAACAGATATTAATATTTTCAAAGTTTTTAGAATGGTAGCTCGGGCGCGACAGCAGTAAGTAACTAGACCGCGGAACTATCGAGAAAAATTAATGTATGTAGTAACTAATACCTTACTATTAATAGATGGCAAAAAGCTTGGTCATCCGAAGCTTGCACTGGTGGAATTTGTGTAATTTTGTCATTTGAATGTATCCTAATGTGACTTCGTTGTCTTACGTGGTGTGAAAACGTACTTTTTACTTTTCGGTCGGGTAGGTATGTTGGCTGGAAATTCGGGGCTCTAGAATGATATCAAAACAAATTTTCGTATTATTTTCGGTTTTTGTCTGTTATTAAAAAAAATCTAAAACTGTGAATTTAAAATTCTTGGAATGGGAAATATTTTTATTTATTTTTTAAACTTTTTTTTAGTCAAAAGCAAGGGTCAATTGAACGCCCTCTGGTGCCTATACGGGTCAAGTTTTCGACAAAAGTAAAAAAGATTTTAAAAGAGAGTAGATATAAGAAAAAATTGTTATATCGTTTAAAAAGTCGAAACGAATTAAGATGATTGCAAGGTATTTAAAAAAATGCTTATGATACCATAATTAATTAATTTTGAAGCTAAATGTATCACGAAATAAAATATCTCAAACTGTATATTGAAAACTGCCTCTACCCGGCACCCAATTGCACACAAGCGCTTTACGGGTTCAACTGACCCAGATAAGATACTCGAGCAGCTCCTGATTCAAACGACTGTCGGCATTTTTCATCTCAGCATTGCAGTACCGACACTTTAATAACACTGTACTAAGCTAACTTTGATAGTCATCGTTGGTCTGGTATTATTGGCTGGAGAGGAGTAAGACAGTTAAAAAAGATTGTTGCAAAAATATGCTATCCGTATTATAGCTAACCTAAAATGAAGAGACACATGTCGTGACTCTTTTAAAACATACTGAATATTAATAGTTTATTCAACACACATATTTTGTACATATATATATATATATATATATATATATATATATATATATATATAATAATCGACAACCCCCTGTGCAGTGCTCTTCCTCGCCATTCTCGGTGTTTGTTCAGCTGCACACCTCTCCGTTCCTCTGCCTTTCCCCGCTTGCCAGGTTCAGCGGTGTATATCCTAGGTCGGTCAAGCACACACTTCGATGTAGGGGTGCCATGACGTAGCGCTTCGCTGGTAAAAGTAGGTTCTCATTTTGATTTGGCTGTTATACAGGTTATTGATGTCTATGAGGCCTCTACCTCCTATAGTTTTTTTCGTGAAATATTCAGATATGAAAAAATCAGATTTTTTTTAAAATGAGCTTTTTAAAAATATTTTTTACGTTTATCTTAGTATGAGGTAAATTACTTTGTGAAATTAATTAATTCATTTACAGAAAATCTGTATTTATATCTTGACATACTGGTAATTCGTTCTTTATTCAACAACAAATATAACGGTTACCACAAATAAGTGACTCACCTTCATAACTTTTTTTCCACAGATACTAAAATGTAATTTGGGATGGTTCAATAAAACTCAATTTTACATTTTGCTTATCATGTTATATCTTTTTTTATTTCCGAATTTTTGCTACTAACTTTTGAGTTTTAAATGAAAGACCGTATACAAATATTTACATATTTTGATTCATCGTGAAATTCCAAGTATTTTACAAACTTGGAAAACTCTTATTCATTAAACGTCTTGTATACCCGCTTAAATATCATTAACAAATTTCCTAGGAATAATCAGTTCTGATGCCACACAAAAATATGCAGTTTTTAAAAAATGGGTAAAAAACAATACCTATCTAGAGACCCACAATATACTAGTTTTTCACATCATTGAACTTAGAATGCCATGATAAATCGAAATACAAAACAAATATAAAGTGTCCTATTTAAAAACAAGAAAAGTCATGAGCAGAAACTTGGAAACAACAAACAAAAGAAGATATGACAAAACTGCTACGGTAAAAAAAGACATAAAAATGTATGGCCTATTTAATCAATCAAAATGTCATGCTAATATGTTGGCAAAGAAAAAAGTTCTAAGGGTGAGCCACATATTTGCGGCACCCGGTATAATAAATGATCTACAATTAACCTCAAACTATGTATATCCTTAAAACAACAACTCGTGCGGTATTTTTTATAGCTAATGTATAAGCTATTGTTTCAATTCGGGCAACTTTAATGTAATTCTGTTCAAATATCTATTGTACGAACCGCCAGATCATAAATATTCAAACGTACCCAGTCCCTATTGTTAAAATGTCATATAAAATTATTGTGATTAATGTTGTTCGGGCTAAAGCTGAATTTAATGCTGATGTGCTTATTTGGCACTGCTTGAGAACTGATTTATCCAGTTTGGTAAGGCAGTTAAAATGTTACTCGATCTATGAGGCCAATCCGTGCCCTGTTTACCACATAGTCGAATAAATCGAAATACACCATTTTTATGAGGCAAAACACGTTTGGGTCTGATGTTTTTCTTCTTTTTTCAAAGTTGCGCTTCAAACGTGTCGCACATGTCGAAGCGAAATAGACTTTTTTTCCAGGTTAATGAGGATACATTTAAAAGCCGTCGAGCGTATATTGATACTATTGCTATTTCCGGTAAACGGACTTTGTTGACTGTAAACACGGAAAAATTTTAATTTTCTGGTAGTGGATCTACTGACGAAAATTATTACTTTACCTGCAATCAACCTAAAAATGATAACCAAAAGAATTTAGTAGGAAATCAGTTTAAAACGGAAATATGGATATAGCCGGTGTGTAACAAAAAAATTATGAAGAGACAAATCAGAACATTTTTCATTAACGCTAAATTGTTACAACTAAATTAAAATATGTGTGTTTTAATTTGTTTTACCACATAAAGCGTTTGATGTGTGATTGAGCCGAACAATCCTCAAATTTATTTTTCTGCATTTTGAAATTCTATAGGAGGGTCCATTCCGATGAGAAAACCGCAGGTGAAAATTTGTTCACCAGATTTCCATTTATGCTAAGATATCCACTGACTTCCACGAAGTATCCGCTGACTTCCATTGATTTCCACTAGACTTACACTGACTTCTATTATATTTCCACTGACCTCATTGGCAAAGGGGGCTTGCCCCACCCCTGAATTTAAAAAAAATATGTGCTCTAATCGCTGAAGTTATATACTAAAGGCATTCTACCTCATTTATCTAAACACTGTTGCAACCCTGAAAATGATTCTGAGGGCGCCCATGACTGACTTCCACTTCCTTGAACACCAGACTTCTTCCGAGCTTTACCCCTCAGTCCACTCTACTTGTTTTGAAATAAAAATGTTTGATTTCTTAACAGTTTTGTTGTATACCTAAACTGTTTTCTAAAATATGGCGACTCAAAATTTTCATTTTGGGCCACTTACGATCTTGTGTCAGCTAAACCTCTTTAAGTACTCTGTAACTTAACTTTTTGAATTCTATATGGTTAGCGAAAATGGCTTTTCAGGTATAGTGGCTCAGATTGTTCTTACTACTACTACTGGTTTAGGTTTGCCGTAAAGAAGCGCGCGGTAACGCGCCAACAGATATGTAACGGGGTGTTTTGTAAAATTTGTATACCAGATTTCCATTTATGCTAAGATATCCACTGACTTCCAACAAATATTCACTGACTCGCTCTAATCGCTGAACTTACATACTAAAGGCATACCATGGATCTGAACACTGTTGCCCCCCTGAAAATAGTTCTGCGGGCGCCCATGACTGACTTCCACTTATTTGAACACCAGACTTCCTCAGTCCAACCTACTTGTTTTGAAATAAAAATTGTTGATTTCTTACAGCTTTTTTTCTAAACCTATACTGTTTTCTATAATAAATGCGACTCAAGATTCCCATTTTGGGCCTTTTACAATCCTGTATCAGCTAAACGGTTAAACCTATAATGAAAGGGCTGGTACTTCGTAACTTAACTTTTTCAAATATAGTGGCTACGATTGTTCCCCCATCTTACTACTACTAAACCGTTTATACTACATTATCTTAAAACCATTTGAATGCAGCATATCTAAAAAGTAACAGATATTTAAATTTTGTATTCGGAGCTCCTTTTCTTAAAATAAATTCTGTAGGTAAGTTCTAAAATGTAATAAAAAATTTGTACATAAAAAATAAAACCGAAAAAGCATTAAAAAGTAAGAAATAATTTTATTCTAACTTGGAAATTCGGCTTTTTGAAATTGGCGTCCAAAATAATAATAATTAATTACATCACAAAATAGTATATTAAAACATTAGTTTCCTAAGATACAGTTTTTTTTAAAGAAGCGCGCCGTAGCGCGGCAACAAAATTCCGGGGTCTATATTAAAACATTTTTATATCATCAATATTAAAGCCATAATAAAAATTCTGTTGTACAAAGAAAAGAATTGTGGAAACGTCGGCGTCGGTAGGTATGTTGGGGGGTGTTTATCTAATCGTGCAGCATCACCAATTTTGTAGACAAAAAAGTAGCATCCAGAAGAAGACCATTACTTACGATTCGGCCACATTAATTCTTTTCTTATAATTCCCAGTTTAAAGTGGAAACTAAGACTAATTCACAGTTTAAAGTGGGAATTAAGACTAGTACCTACTTTAAAGTGGGAAAATACAATATCTTTATAAACATGAACTTAATTTTAACAAAATTTTGCAGTCAGATTGACCAAGGTATACTTAATATAGGAATTTTCGCGAGGTGGGGTGGCAAACAACAGGGGCGGAGTAAAAAAGTAATTCATTTTTAAAAATGTAATATCTCTTTTATCATTAGCACAAATTAAACAACATTTTGCGAACAGATGGACTATATACGTTTAATTATTGGCCTTTCGCTAGGTGGGGTAATAGACGACAGAGACGAAGTAAAAAAATATTTTTTCTTACTTTAACCTGTAAATTAACGCAATTTTTTCTACATATGATCTAATATACACCTAATATATAGTTTTTCGCTAGATGGGGTGGTAAACACAGCGGAGGAGTGAAAAAATAATTAATTTAAAAAAATAATCTCTCTTACTTTAACTTGAAAATGAAGGCATTTTTTTAAAGGGGATGGACCAATACATCCTTAATATTTGATGTTTCACTAGGTGGGGTGGCAAACGACAGGGGCAAAGGAAAAAACTACTTTATTTTTGAAAATGCAATATCTCTTTTATCATTACCTTAAACTTAAGTAATACACGCTTAATATATGGTTTTTCGTTAAGCAGGGTAGCAAACGACAAGAGCGGAGTAAAATTTTAAATTAGTTGTTGACTCTGCTCCTGTCGTGTGTTACCCTAGCCAGCGAAAGACCATACATTAGGTGCATTAGTTCATCTGTGTGTAAAATTTTGTTAAATTTGAAATAATTATAAAAGAGGAACTGCATTTTTAAAAATAAATTAATTTTTTACTTCACCCTTGTCGCGTCATTAGCCACCCCATCTAGTACAAGACCCTATATTAAGATTATATTTATACTATTTAAAAAATTGATTAATTTTCAAGTTAAAGTAAAAAAGATATTGCAGTTTTAAAAAAAGATTAATTTTATACTCCTCCCCTGTCGTTTGGTTCATATTTTTGCAAAATTTTGTTTAATTTGAGGTAATGATAAAAAATATATTCCATTTTTAAAAAAAGATTTATTTTTTACTCCGCCCTTGTCGTTTTCCATCCCACCTAAAAAAGGACCATTGTATTAGAAATCTTTATGAAAAATTTCGTTAAAGTTGTAGTAATGATAAAATAGAGATTGCATTTTTAAAAATAAATTAATTTTATACTCTATCCCTGTCGTTTGCCACCTAGCGAAAGGCTAGACTAAATAAGCAAATGTATACTGGTTCATTCTTTTTCCATTTTTTTAATTTAATTAGTGCTAATGACAAAAGAAATATTTCATTTTTAAAAATAAATTACTGTTTGCTCCCCGCCTAGCGAAAAACTATATTATATTAAGAATATATTGGTCCATCGATTTAGGAAAAATTGACAATTTTCAATTTAAATTAACATTAATATTGTATTTTTTAAAATAAATTCATGTTTTACTCCGTCCCTGTCGTTTGCCACCTCACCTAGCCATGTATTAAATGAATATCTGTTTGCAAAATTTCGTTTAATTTGAAATAAGAATAAAAAAGTTATTGCATTTATTATTTTTTAAATAAATTAATTTTTTATTACGCCATTGACGTTTAATAACACCTATCGCAAGAGTTAACATTAATTCACACTTTAAACTGGGAGTTAATGTCAATTCCTACTTTAAACTGGGAATTAGTCTTAATTCCCACTTTAAACTGGGTATTAGCATTAATTCCCACTTAAAACTGGGTATTGGCCTTAATTCCCCCTTTAAACTGGGAATTATAAAAAAAAATAGCATGGCCCGAATACGCTTTCGTAACTACTACAGTAATTTGCGGATCTAAAAGTCGTCTTTATGATTGCAAAATGGAAAAAAGAAACTTATGTATTGAGTGTCTTATTGCCTAATACCTCAAATGTAATGTCTATTTACTGTTTTTACTAGTTTGGTGCCGAATTCATAAAGTCAAATGTCCATGATGGAATCAAATTATTTTTTACTTTTTAGTACTTTTTTTAAAGTTGGTTTTATTCTTTTATAAAATATTTTTATTTCCTCCTTTTTAGTTTTAATCATAGACTTACCTAGTTTAAAATATTGGACGTCCCTCATAAAATAAGAAAGTACTAGTGTCCATTACACTTAAACTTTTACTAGAATCGTAGTAACTAATTTTATATAAAAAGCGCAAACATATTACATTTTGAAGATACATATTAATTAATTAAGTTTTACTTACATTATATATATATATATATATATATATATATATATATATATTTATTTATATAACAGATAACATTTATCTTACAGTCACATCCATGTATCGAATTTATTTATTCTTAATGAGGCACGATATTTTAGATCATCCCCTCCTTTCAATATTACCCCTCCACCATCACATATCTTATATGCTGACTGAAGAACAGAATATGCATCCAGAATAAAGTCACATTTAACATTTTCCATATTCATTAAGATTTATAAAAATCGATCGGTACATAACGTTACTTTTTTTGGTTAATTACAATTACTGAGTTAAATTTCAAAGCAATATATTAAATTGGTCAAACCATCACGGCTACATAAGTTCGTATTGAGAACCTCCTCCTTTTCCGAAGTTCAAACAGGCTTGTTTCTTAATATCACGCACATATTGAAGCAGGCTTCACATGAACATATGTCCTAAATTCCTTCGTTTTCATGCTACAGCTCGTTGAAATTTTGCATATTTTTTAGTTTTTTTTTATGTGCCTGTGTAAATTGCTAGAGATATTTTATTCAAATTTGGCGCACGATAAACAGTGACTAATGTCTATAAAATAGCTATAATAAATTGTAGAAAATTATACAAAGTGTTAGTTTTTTCAAGTCAAGAACGCTTTGATCGCCCCAAAAAAAATTTGTAATGGCACTGACCTAGTTTTGTACCATTGTTGGATTTCCTGCTTTATTCTAGACATTTTATATCCCTTGGACTTTTTTATGGTTTTTAAAACATTTTTCTAAATTACTTCAAAGCAGAAAATCCAATGGTAATACCAAATTTGGTCAGAGTCAATACATAACTTTTTTGGGGGCCACCAAAGCGGTTGTGACTCGAAAAGAAGTTACACCATGTATATTTTTTTT
This sequence comes from Kuschelorhynchus macadamiae, assembly GCA_030620095.1. Taxonomy (NCBI): domain Eukaryota; kingdom Metazoa; phylum Arthropoda; class Insecta; order Coleoptera; family Curculionidae; genus Kuschelorhynchus; species Kuschelorhynchus macadamiae. The sequence continues at coordinate 258,632 of JAUTXW010003008.1, forward strand.
ACAATTCGGCTTGTCGTGCGCTAAATTTAAATCACATATTTTTAAAAATATACGGGGTATTAAAACTAAAAAATATTTAAAATTTTAACATCCTGTATCTTAAAAACGAAGCAATTTAGGATATACGTTTAAAGGGACTTTTAGTCATAAAATAATGATTAACATTCTTCAGTATTTACATGGCATTAAGAAACACCCTGCATATTTTCGCTAAAACACCTTCCATCTTTAAACACATTAATTTTCATTATAATCATAATCATTTCTATTGGCGACTTTTTAGCTGTATTGTGTCTAATAAATATCAAACAATGAGTTTAAATTCTATTAAATAATTTATAAAGTAAACAGACCACGAAAATGTGCTATTAATATCAACACACCCATAACATCAACAGTAAACTTTATTAGTGTCATAAACATTTTCATGAAAATTGTAGATCTAATATTCTAGAGATTGACCAATTGCGGCAAACATATTGCACATTTTATGGATCGCAATAACATTAATAGTAATATCGCCACATGATACTTTACAGAGAACTGTCGCAAAGCTTAAGAAAACATTTCTTATTTTAATAGATCAATTTTATTATAACACGATTATATTGTTTAAACTCAATACTTTTTCTTAATAAATATTTTCAAGTTCATCTACATTTAAGCTAAAAATAATTATATTTCACAGTTTATCATAATAAAAAAGCCTGTCCATTAAATTATTGTAGAAACTTCCTAAAACCCTTCGCTTAAAATTAAAATTTGTTAAATTATAATTATGTACAGTACCATGAATTTCACTGTGTCCTTTTTTTAGAAAAGTTTTGGCACATATTAAAAAATTAGTTTTTTATTTTCTTACTTTTTAGTTACTATTTATTAATTCCCGAAGACTTCTGTTCCATTCCTAGTGGTGCCATTAATTAAGTCTCTAGGTCGAACTAAAATGAAATATGGTACTTCGCCCCTCCCCCCTTAAACGAGAGATCTTTAAGGCCAACATTTTAACAGATTTCTGTTACTTATAGTCAAGTATTTATACCAATTTGCAGCTAGGTCAAATAAAAAGAAAGGGTGCTATGTTCCCCTTACAGGGTGTAATTTAAGTGTATCTACAATAGGTTAGATTAGCTGAAGGTTTAAGCTGAAAAAATGAGTTGTTGCCGAGTGGTGATATTCTATTAAAATGTTTGGTCAATAAATATGAAGTATACGTATATGCATATGTACCAATTACCAACTCTCTAAGGCTAACGAGAAAAGTAAGAGAACAATTTCGAGAGCTGAGATTTTAGTACAATAACAGTAACAATTTTCAACTTTTTCAAACCTAAGAAATGGGGTGCTGTGGCGTCTGATATCTGATAAATGGATACTTATGGACCTAACATACCAGTCCTAAATTTATACGCCCATATTTCAGTCGGTGCTACAGTAACTAATTGCCATTTCACATGGAGAGTTTGGTTAGTGCTGACTATCAGAGATGATAGCTCGTTTCAACGTACCTGCTTTCAGACGCAATTAGCGCGAAAAAGAAAACTGTGAAGTATTTTTTGTAAATATTTGATTAGTAAAGTTATGGCACGATGGGGGGTCAAACCTGCAACTTTGGACCTCTACCCCATTTCTCTAATCAATTACGCTATCGCACTACTGATAAACAATTCGTTAGAACTTGTACGTATTCAAACCCACCAGTATCTTAATCATTGTTGATCCTGCGAAATATTCTAACCTTATGGTGCGGCGTTCTTGACTGCACGTCGAATCCTATATCGTTATTAGGTCCCGTCCTTATTAGTAAATTTATAATTTTTACCTTATTTTATCGGTTTTTTTTTAACTATGAGCTATTTTTTAGAAATAACAACAGTAAAAGTTATGGTCTGAACGGAGATCAAACCGATTTATAACCCGATCAAAACCTTTGGATCTCTAGCCCATTCCAGTTAAAAAAGCCATGTCATAATGTAACAATACTTGGCAGGATCAACAATGGCTATGAAAATGGTGGATTTGAATATGTACAAATGCTTATCAGTGGTACGACAGCGGAGTTGTTCAGAGCAAATGGCTATAAATAAAGAAGTGCGTGTTCGATCCCGCTCGTACCATAACTTTTACTGTTGATCAAATATGTATTTATAAACCATATTTAACAGTTTTTAAAAAAACTGATAAAATACTTCTATTAAAAATTTGGCTTTTACGAAAATACGCAAAAATTATAAATTAACTAATATGGACGGAACCTAATGGCAACGTCACCTTTGACGTCCAGTCAGGAACGAAGGAAGGATATTTGGCAAGATCAACAATTGTTATGGTACTGATGGGTTTGAATATGTACAAGTTTTAACGAATTGCTTATCAGTGATACGATAGAACAACTGGTTAGATCAATGGGTTAGTAAGGCAGATGTGGGTTCGATCCCCGCTTGTACCATAACTTTCACTGTTGATCAAATATTTCTATAAAATATTAATAGCGGGTTGTTGCATTAAAAAAAGTGTAAGACGTCCTAATTCCTACATGATGACGTCGTAATAAAATTAGTACTATTAAAGGATCAAATTATGCATAGTTTCCAAAACTGTAGCAAACAATTTTGGATTTTCTGGGGGAATGTTTTGTTTAAGTCCAGAATTAAATAAGTTATGATCATATTTTTGTCCATGTCCACACAGCTTATCTTAGTACATTTTTGTCACTCCAAAAAGATGTCCTCATAGAATATGCTGCATAATTTTTCGATAAGGTAGATTGAACGAAAACGTTATATATTCTAAAGTACCTTTTATTTTTTACAAATAATTTAAAAAATGATTACATAGTTACTGTTTTTAAGTTTACATATTTGCGCTTTTATTATCTAAATTTTTGGGTTTAGACCAGTAATGTGGTATTTCTGCGATTTGTCATGCAGTTTGTAGACTCTTTTCTTCAAAGCTTTCGTTTTCCGAGTGTATTCTTGAAAGTTTTGTAACCAGTTCTCTTAAGTGTTTTCTGCTCATTTATCATTAACCCTATCACGGACATTCGACAAATTTTTCTTTATTTAGATCTTCTATAGAATGTTTTAGATTTATATAGGTGAATCTTTACCTGATGGCAGAGTTCTTTTCTATGTCTACAAATTTCACATTAGTTGAAAATTTGGGTAGCTCCGTGCGCAACCCTAAAGAAATATTGCCTCACAGAAAAACCACACTCGCAGCCATATGTTGTTCGCTGTATCTTTTTCCACGTTCCCGCCATGCCATGCTAAAATAGTGGACTCATCGACAAACAAGCACTTACGCCATTCTGCTGCAGTCGAGTTACGATGCTCAGTAGCCCATGCTGCGCAGGCAACGCGATGCTCCCTATTCAACCTGGGATGTCGAATACGTTTTCTGATTCTAAGTCCATCTTCGTACAATGCATGTATTCCCCTGTGTACACGAAGCCTGGAGGCGAAAGAAGTCCTGTTTCTTCGAGTAGCAGTAATTACTAATCGATGTAACTCTTTGTCGACCACAACCGTGGCGTATCTAGGCACTTCCAGTTTCCTGAAAACGATCCCAAGCCCGACTAATCACACTTTGCGAAACGTTGAACGTTTGGCCACTTTACGATCCCCGTATTGCAAAAGAGTTGATATACCTGCAAAATTGTTCGAATTACGTCTTCGTTCAAGAACTGTTTGATGTTTGATGGAATTTTTAGAAAATTTTCACTACACCACGACGGCTTAGATGAAAATAAACTCTCTATATTTGGCCGAACTAAATTTATACACCGATTCCTGACGAATAGAAGCCTTGACATTTACAAATCTAGTAGGTTTAGATATTAATGTCTGAGAACAAATGTATGATGTATAAATTTCAATTGTGGGTATTAAAATGAAGGAAATAAAGAATATAAAGGTTGTTTTTTAGACACTTTACACTGATTACCAGTCTCAGAATTAAAAAAAAACAAGCCAACAAACATAAAATCTTCGGCAGACATTTAGCCACTTCGTATTTTAAAACCCAGTTCTAGAAATACAGCCAACATTATAACTCAATGGAGAAAAGTTAGAATGTTGATTTTATTATGTTTATGGTTCGTGCTAAACTTTTTAACCCTAAAGTTTTCTAGCCATATGGCATCGCGCTCGGCCCCTGACAAGACTAATGGGTGACAGGTGGTTAAAGCACAGGAATTCTTGTAAATCTCACTCACGTGGGTATTCTTGAACGCTTTAAAAATGTTTCAATATGAATTCAGCTCAGAAATTTTTTTGAACGATAGAAAATAAAAAAAGTGAATATAATTTTTTCAGCAGTTATTAAGTTTTGTATATGACTAAATAGAACAATTTCTTTAATCACTATATTTCTATTCCTAGCACTTTTGCATATTATGTGAAAAAATAACTTTTATTTTTTACACGTTAAAACTCTACGGTTTAAACTATCTTCGAAATAAAATGAAGAGTTACAGAAAAGTTAGACAATATAGTATATATTCCTATGGATTTCTGTTATTCAGGGTTTGCACACTTTTTGAAAGGGTTTTCAAAAAGGAACAAAAATTGTACACATACGAGTCTTCTTATTAAAATTCTATAAACTACTATAAAACTTAAAGTTGTGTATTGAAAGGGAACAACAAAAAAAGTTTTAGTATTAGTCAATTGCTTGAACAAGTGTTAATGTACCATGACATATCTCAACTGGGAATAATATTTTTATTGTAGACCTTACTTGAGTCCATATCCCACGAACTAAAGGCCTTTCATTTTTTTTGTTATTAAATATTTTAAAATTAATACATTAACGCTAGTAAAAACTACATCTACGTCAACTTTATAGACATAACATATTAAATACATCATATATTTACTGTAAAATCAACTATAAACCTTAAAATAAATGCAGGGATTATATTTGGAATAAATATTTCAGAAAATGGGAACATTTTACAGTAAACTAATTATTATTAAAAACAATCTTGAATGGCTAGTGTAATTCTTATCAAATAGTCCCCGTAATACCGTGTTTATTTAAGCAGGCTTTTTTATGCACTTTATACATAGTCGGTTTATATTATTGTGACATAAAATATAGAATCATTGTAAAACATTGAAAAATATTTGCTAACAGAACATAATCACATCTAAATAAATTAATCAATAATAATATAATAAATACATTTTACAAAAATCATTTTACTGAAGATAATCATCAATAATTCCGAAATACTGTATCATAGCTGTTTACTGTTACCATCAATAAACTCGTTTTGAATAGCTATATTCATTTGTATGTGGTTACAGTGTTCTATTTAAAAAAATAAAATAATAAACTTCATTCCTATTTCTGACGGGTAGCAGAAATTTTATAAAATTTTGGACAATTTATTTATTTATTAAATTACAAAACTCAAAAGATAGTTAATCCATTTATAAAGTAGGTGGGAAAACTGAGATTTAATTTTAATACTAAATAGTTTAATATAAACATTTCTTAAGTCTACTCAAATTTATGTTAAAAATATTATACACATCTCTATAATGATTGTATAGTTTACAAATTAATATTATAGGTAAATTATTATAATTTGTAGGGGCAGCATCAAAATAGAAAGTAAAAGGTTTCCAAGTTCTATATGATGGAATATTAATTTTAAAATTTTATTAAATTTGGATCACCAATTTGGTTATTTATTAATTTATATAAAAATATCAATTGCCCAAATTTACTACGATTATCTTAGTTTCGGGGATTATATTTTTTCATTATGTTTTCTTCCTGGATATGCAATTTATAAATTCCAGTTTATTTGTAATTTAAATTCCTGAGAAAAATGTTCTCTATCATAAATTTATGAATAGCGTAATATGGACTATAAACTATGTTACTATGGAAGCATATTCCAGAATACTTCTAATATATGAAATATAAGTTCTGATGCAATTAGTGTTTCTGAAGAACTAAGGGTTTCTTACAATAAAGACGTACATTCTTGAATCTCGATTTACAATATCCAATATATATGGTTTGGAATATAAAATTACCATCAAATATCACTCTGAGATCTCACATTACATTTACACGTGCTGTCGTAATTTCACGTATTTAACTTTAGAATATAGTCTATGCGATATCTGAAAATAATAATCAGTACGTTCGAAACGCTACACTACATATGCATGGTATTAGGGTTATCTTAAAGAAAAGTTTTTAAGAGTATAATAATATACACGGTGTACACTAAAAACTTTGTATATAAAACTAACATATATATACATATATACATATATATATATATATATATATATATATATATATATATATATATATATAATTATATATATATATATATATATATATAATTTATATATATATATATATATATTTATTTAAATTTTTAAATTCTTATAAATTCCGAAAAAAAAAAATAGCCTCGTGTAATAACGAGCCAACATGCGCGAATTTAATTAAATAAAGATATTTACGCTTACGGAGAACTTTTTGAGAAAGATGCAAAACGGTTTTAAGACCGTACTTTCTTATCCTCTTTGTGGAAGAGAACCAGCTTTTATCCACTTCGTTGTATTAAAAAAACAATCTACAATTTTTACAGAGAATAGATAGGTATTAAGAAAACGCGTAGCTTTCAACCCTAGGTACTTCACTGTATGTAATGGGTACTTGGGGTTAAAAATAAAACAGTTAATTTTAAATGAATCATTCAGTGATCATAAGTTTTCGAAAAAGATATTGTCTGACGTTTATATGAATATCAATAAATTGTACATTTTTGGAAAACCCATGCCAACTCAAAAAAGAAAAGGAAAAACCAAAAATTTGACATATTTTTGTAGAAACCTGAACATTCATGAATTGAAAGAAAAAGAACATTCTTACTTTTCTTGTATATCCTGTATACAAATATACTTATTAATTTGGAAAAAAACATTATAATATCGGTATTTTTGAAATCATTTTTCTATTAAATACTAGCAGGCAGTGATCCAGTTATTGTAAGTTGCAGTTAAGTGTTGGAAAGGAGCGAAATAGTTCAGAATTTACCATATACCTACGAATCTATTTTATTTAAAAGTCTTTTTATGCATTAACAGCAAACGTACCAGAAAACAGGAAGGAAGGCCAATTTTTGGCAAATAGATGAAACTTTTACCACCTTAGACTTGTTGATGTGACACAATAAGCATTTTTTAATTTTAATAAAATCGAGGGAAAATCAAACATTTGGAGAAAGAACCTAGTAACATATTATTTGCTGTATTATTAATATGAACATATTATTTTTACCAATATTTTTATTCTTGAAGCCTCAACAGGTAAAAGGAAACTACAATTTTACTATGTGATCGTTGCTAAATTTGTATACTTCATTTATCAAATTAGGTGGCCACCCTATTGTTTCGTATCTTAGTAATTTTTAGACCAACGTAGAAACTTTATTTAATACAATATTTACGACATTAGGAAAAAAATTATAGTCAAATCAGTTAACTTAAAGAAACAGTGATATCCAGCCAAAATTAATTAAGAAGGGTCTATTAAGTTTTCTTAAAAAAGTCGGTAAATTGGTTTTACCTTCAACATTCCACTTAACAGAATCTACCATACACATAGAACAAACTTTCTATCTGCATATAGTTGTTTGCTAATAACTCTAAACGTATATAAACATTTTCATCACGAGGAAAGTTCTGTTAAAATGGCTTCATCTATATTTCTATCAAAGTACTCAGAACTTACCTCCTAATCAAAATTTCCGTTTTATTAGGAAAAGGGAAATACATTACTATCAAATAACTATAAAGTTATTGCCAAATAAATATGTGTATATAAACTGGGTTATCTGTTTGTGGTGGAATTAGTTACGAAGTATATTTCGAGTAAAGGCCAAATTAATAACTTACAATATTATTTTAAATTTCTTTTTTTTTCATACGTATTTTGAACACTATATTTTTTTCGTTTTTGCTCCAATGCATTAAAATAATCCTGAAGAAGACTAATTATGTGGTGGAAACGTCGAATCTTTCGAAATAATCGAAAAAGGTATTTTCTTTACGGTCCTAAACACGCTACACCATCTATTCTCGACAGAGAAATGGTTAAATGGAAAAAGTTTTAGACAATCTTGTTATAAGCATAATAGTATCAGTATTTGGAGTCTAGCTATTATGGTTTTCGAGATATAAAAAATAAATTGCTTTTTTAAAATTATGCTGTAACCTATTTACTCTCTAAAATTTTTCAAACATGTAAACACATTCCCAAAGCGACTTTTTATATAAAATGTTATGATTCTGTCCGATTTTGAATCTGACGTTTCGTAAATAAAGCCTCATTATCAACTTATGCTTTTTAAATGCGGACCTGGTATTTTTTATTTTGTTTCTTAGAAACCTTTAGCCTCCCAAATCCAATGATGTAACGCACTCATATATTAAAAGTATTTAAAATTCTTCATTGTGAGTTTTGGAAAATTCTGTTTCCCTCGTAAAAGGAAAGTATAGTAATCGTGAAAGAATCTCCCTTCGAGATTTTTTCAGATCTTTGCGTTTCAGGGTCCCTAGATGGCGAAAAACATGTTTCCTCAATTCCCTCAGTCTGTCTGTTCGCAGCATAGCTAAAAAACATCTTACCCGATTGACTTCAAATTTTGGTCAAAAATTAAGGATCATATGGGGATGACCTGGTAACCTTTTGGTAAAAATCCAATATTGCGAAACAAAATGGCGGCCTAGTGAAACGTTAAAAAATATTACCAAAAAAACTGATTTTCAAATTTATTTCAAATTTTGTACAAAAATCATGTAGAAATCAACTTGTAAAATCTTGGTACGAATCCAAGATAGCGGAACAAAATGGAGGCTTAACAGATTATTTAAAAATTCAGCTTTAAAAATATACTTAACTGATTGACTTCAAATGGTGCGCCATAATTTAACAGTAAAATTATGGTAGAATTCAAGATGGCAGAACAAAATGGCGGCTAAATAAAATGTTTGTAATCGTGATAAAAATCACCTTCTCAGGTTTTACATATCTTCACGCTTTAGTGTTCCTAGATGCGAAAACATATGTTTTATCATTTCCCTCAGTCCGTCTGTCGGTCTGTCGGTCTGTGTTAGTTCAAGGCACAAATTAAAAACTACTTACTTACTAGACTGACTTCAAATTTTAGGCAAAAATTAACAATTGTCATGTGTTTTATTTTTTGTAAAATAAATTAAGTGGAAATTTTAATCAAGTGTTTTCGTTTAGTTTGTTAGTGAATTAAGTTGGGTTACAATTCACTATTCCTAATAAAAGGAAAGATTCATAACGAAAGAAGTTCCGGGTAAAGTAAATTTGCTCATTTTCTTTTATCTTACACTTTGTTTGTTATGGGAAAATCTTAAGACTGTTGTTCAAACATGAAGTATGATACATTATTACTTTTGGGAACTCAAATTCTCCTAAAAAACAAAATAAAAATCCAGGCATGTATTTAAAAACTATAAGTTAATAATGGGTCCTCGTTTATAAAAACAGATTCAGCCATAATCCGTGCGCAGGCACTATTAGAATAGAAACTCGAAAATACTCTTTAAATGCAAAAAAATACAATACAATACAATACAAATACAAGCCTTTTTAGAGAAAAACTTAAAATATGGTAAAATAAACATATTTATTCATTTGATCTTAACAAATGCAAAAAGTCATAGTTTTTTAGATTAGGTTAAAAATTACGGAATTACAATTTCTGAAACAAGAGAGATTTATTTTTCATACATCTCCTATTCAAGTACCAGAAAAAAAAACAACAATGAAACAAACATAAAGTATGAAACCGCTAGTATCTTCAATGCTCTCTTGTTTCAGTGTATTTCCCCATATAATTTTTTTAATCGTAGCGTCTTTGACAAGGAAAAATATAGTATAGAATATAATTGAAATGCGGGACGGGAAAATAAAATGGGAATACAAATGTCTACCTTTTAAAATGCTAGTCAGGTTTCGCTCTAATAAGCAACTTCTATAAAAAGTGGTAAAATATTTACTCGTATTATGTTGTTAATTCTTTGCAAGCTGTAATTTATTTTTAGCAAGTATATAGGAAAATGAAGGATTTCATCATAATTATGTTATTAAACTGTAACGCTAAGAAAAATCTAATCTTAATCAATCAAATATACCTATTTCAACTTTGTTACAATTAAAAAATTAAGAATTTTGGAATACCAGAAAAAAAAAAGGAAAACATCAGTAAATAGGATAATTTAAAACTTACTCTGCAAACATTTTCTTTCTGAACCCATACAAGATATCTGCAGGCTCCGTTTTAATATCCATATCGTGGCAAGCGACAGCAGGAAAATCTTCTGTCATCATTTTCACGACGAAAATGGAATCGATAGCAAGAAACAGAAACCACGTGCACGTGTAGAGGAACGCGTTATCGCGATATCAACTGTGACAACTTAAAAGAAAAATTTTGGGACTGCATAGGGCTAGTAACTCTCACGACGAAGGTCGAAGTCAATAACAATCGAGTGTTTTTTTTTGTTGTTGATGGTCAGTATGCCTTTTTTTTATCAGAGCGTTAGAATATATCCCTAACTTGACTGACAGTTAATCAGGAATGTAAGCTAAGTTTTATTATGTGAATTTATCTGAGAAAATAACATAGATTTATTATAAGACATATGTTTCACACAATTATGTAAATATTTTCCTAAATTTGTTAGACCTTTCATAGATATGCAGTGAGTTTAAAAACTATAGTACATAATATATTAAAATGATGTTAGGTTAAACCGTATTATTAGTCCAGTTAATTTGCAGAAAAAATGTGTAAACCTGATCCTTTTTGCTTAAAGAATTTAAAAATTTTGGACAATAAAGACGAAAACAGCTGATTTTGGTATTATTGTTTATATTGAGCTAATATGGGAGCTCATAGGGGCAAGGGCAGAGAGGGGCCTTTTAGGTTTTATTTTATTTCATAATAAATTGCAGAATTTCATTTTTCAAATAATAAATTTTTATCAAATATTTTTTCATTAAAACCTATTTTTCGAGTTTTGATTTTATTTTCCTCAACATTCTAAATGCCATTGGGATACGCCACCCAAGGATTAAATATTTTGTATTTAAAAAGGCAGTTTAAGTTATTTGGAATTGCAGTTATAGAAACTTGTAACGCGTACACTGGGATGTTAGTATTTACTATCGATAGATCGAAAGAAAATAATATTTGTTTTTAAGAGATAGATGATTAATCAATCATATTTACCTATTTATTTTTTTTAAGTTATTAGGTTGTTAGTATCTAAAATCACTTCAATTTAAATGAGACGCACAGTATTTTTAATCTCAATTGAAACACTGCGCTTGAAAGCTATTATGCCAGGACCGCTCAATATAAGATTAATCGCCAATTAAATAAGATGCCTAATTTACAAATTGATTCGTTAATTGTTTAGGAGAAGAGTATTTAAAAGACAGGGATAAATTAGATAAATATCTGATAAATAAGAAGAAAAAAACAAAGAACATTTTTGGCTATATCTATATGCCCTTGCATGCGGTGCTAGGAGTGTCCTAGAGAATCCGTAGTTTTTTTTGCTTATAACAGGCTAACAACGTGATTTAAGTGTCCTCAAACAACGCTAAGGTTAACACTAAACGAGGGTTTTTTAAGAATATTTTAAAGTTCTCAAACGTTTCGGTATTTAAATATAGAAAATTATGAAAAAAAAATCGTTGATTTAACTGAGAGTAGAAATTTGATACCTGCATATCCAGTGCATTTTTTTTTGACATCATTGCTCAGTACCAAGAAAAAATTTCACAACAAAATTTCACAACACAAACAATTCATTTTGGTTTTGTCAAAATTTGAATTAAAAAAAACTTGAAAAACTGATGACGTCTAAATTTATACAAAAAATATATCAGTGTTTAAAAAAATTGGACCGAAAACCAGAATGAAGAACCTTCGATATCTTGAACGAATTTGGAAAACCTAAATAGGTGGTGTCTACGTTTTTTATGCACGCCCATATTATGCTAACAAACCAATATTTTTTTCTCAAATAATTAAATCATACATCCTAAATAAGTAATCAGAATAAATTTTTTGAATGTCTCAAACCTACAGGTGTTTTTGTTTCTTTGTTAACAAACACAACTGAAGAGATTAGAGTAATCTCGTACAACCGAATATCAATGTTGCATTTTGTCAAAAACTTAATTTAAACCCTCTCTAAAATTAAACATTTTAAACTGTGTTAAGTATCTCAAACACCATTTAGAATTTACCGATAGTGTATAAGAACTTTTCAAACATATACATAAATATATATATATATATATATATATATATATATATATATATATATATATGCCCAACGAAATTAAAAAAATATTACCTTATACATCCATCGAATTAAAAAAAGCAAGAATTTTCTATAAATGAACAAATGGGTTCATATTTTAATTCATTTATAAGTAATATATATATATATATATATATATATATATATATATATATATACTATAAAAATATTTACTTCAGTTATGCTATTATTATTAAATAATGTGTCACATGACTTGCTTTTTGCATTGTCTTCTAGAGTTTCTTTGCATTTGATTAGAAACCACAAGCTATCTAATTACTGGACAGCAATGTTTGCCCGATTAGGTTAAACAGAGATATTGTAAATAATGTTAGCACCCATTAGGTAAGCCGCTAAACTTGATAAATAAATACGTACCACTCCTAAAATGCATCAGGGGTGTTTTGATTACATTAGTTGCTGATTCCTAAACAGTTAACAAACCGTCACCTAATTTTCTTAGTATATACACTCCAGACCAGAAAACAGAAACAATCATAGTAGTCAAGTTTAATCTACAGTAACTTCTTCAACTTTAAATCGATTTGAATGAAATTTTTCAAAAATTGTGGGTGCCTGTATCGAGAATATTTCCTTGTTTTCGAGTTGCAGAAAAAAATTTGGACTGCGGATTTATACGAGACGCAAAGTGGTATTTTTATCCACTACCTTTTGAACAACCTGTGGATAAATTGAAACGTTGTATAACGTTTTAGCCTGTTTGAGGAGGAGATTTAAATTCTATAAAAAAATTTGGCTTGATAGATAAAATTGAAAAAATCCAGTTATTTACGATCACGCTGACAGACTGACAGAATATGAAGAATTTTACGTGGCCCCAGACACGCTTATAATATCTTATTACAATTGTTGTTGCGTTGTGTAACAACTGCAGCAATAGTGCTAAAGTGCCACCGTACACCATTGTCAGTTTAGAGAGTAAAATATGCATCCAGACGATGTAGAGCAGCGGGATTGACATCAAGAAACTGGTCTTCTTGATGTCAATCCCCGTCGTGCAGCTTTGCTCGCAGCTCATCGTACTCAACGATTGAATTTCGCCCATGAACATAGACACTGGACGGGAGGGCAGAAGGGAGAATAATGGGGCTGTGTATTGTTCACAGACAAGTCGCACTCTCGTTTGCGTTCACCAGATGGACATGAGAATGTTTGGAGAAGACGGAATGAATGGTTTTCTCAGTGCTCTAATTCTCCAAGAACGTTATTTGGAAGCGGCAATATTCTAGTATGGATTGGTATTTCAAAACACACATGAACAGAATTAGTTATCATTGAAAAATGGCACTGTACTCGTTAACCGTTTTATTTAGTAGTGTTTAGCAATTCCATTCGCTCCATTTGTTGGCCAGAATTTTATTATAATGCAGAATAATGCCAGATTTCATATCGCCGCAGTAGTCCAGAATAGAGATGAATACTAAACGACGAGGAGGCCACTTTACTCCTCGTAGCCCTAATCTTAATCCGAGTTCTTGGAGAGTCAAAAAAAATATCACAAGAAGCAATTGGCACATGCACAAAGCCTACCCCGTCAATTAGAAGAAATTATTAGAGCACAAGGAGGCAATACACGATGCTAATCTCATGATACTTTTACAAACTACTGTTCTGATATTTATTAAACTTCTAAAGTTGCGTAGTTTTTCTCTAAAACATAAATCTCTACCCAAACAGATTCTCAAATAAATCACAAAATAAAACGGTAGAAACAGACAAGACTTAAAACTGAAATATGCTAAAACGTTATCCAACGTGGGAAAAAAGTACAACTTTGCGCCTCCTGGTATAAGTTCACGCTCCTTAAAATTTTCTACAACTCGTAAGTCAGGAAATAACCTCGAAACATCTACAATTTATCAAAAATTTCATTCAAATCAGTCTAACATTAAAAATTTAGTATAGTTTAAACTTGACCACCACGGTTTTTTTTTGGTCACTAGTTCATCAGTATATTACCAAGTCTTCGCGAGACCCATTTTCTACCAAAATTCCCGTGCACACAAAAAAATTAAACTATGAGAGTACATCATAATTTGACACCTTTTACATAAGAAGTTTATGGCGAACTGATGATTACCAAATTGATCTGTGTCTATTTGTCATGCGGTGAAAAGGTGTTTTTGTAATTTTAGATGTATAGTTCTATTCAGAGAAAAGTGGTATACCTAATTTTAATTTATGTTTGTGTAAGTAGGATTTTCGTTAATATCAGAAATTTTTTAAAATGACTTTATTTGTCAAGTTGACAAAGTCATCAGAATCTTCAGCAGACCGGAACGAGAAAAGTAAAACGACCATGTTAAAAATCAAAAACTGATGGTAGTTGGAGAGAACATTATAAAGAAAAGCAGGTTCAGGGTATACCAGGGTTTCCAACGCCGAACAGGATGCAGTACTCATATGTTACCTATGATAAAATATGTTTGCAGTCTCTAGGGAGGTGATTGCGACAGGATTTCCTGAATCGTAGTCCATGGCCACTAAGAGGATTAGGAGGTATTCAGAATAAAAAAAAAAAACAAGTGGCTGCAGAAAAAATTAAACTGACGGAAGATCGAAAACAGACAAGGCTAATTTCTGTCTTAAATTGTGTATATTTTACAATTTGGAGAAGGGTCGTGTTCACGGATGCAAAGACGTTTCAATCCACCTATAATGGCCAAATTCGTGTATACCGGCCAGCCAACAGCAGATTAAAAAAAAAAATATACCAGCGGCTTAGCTTTTAAATCTCGACGATTTTAAAGTAACGTATGGGGTTGGATGAGTGTTCATGGATTAGACGTATGTTATTGCATACAACGCAGATTTATTGCAGAATATTATGAACGTATTTTGGAGGCACATAACGTTTCCATGAGTCATACAATTATATTCAAACAACCCTACTCAACAATAATATGATAATGGTTCCAGAATAACAATGTGCAAGTATTGCCTTGGCCTTCTTACCGTCTGGATATGAATCCGATAGATAACGTTTGAGGACTCATTGTGAAAAGAAATGGTAGACGTAATAGGACTTAAAATTTTTGATGAACTATGGGAAACAATCTATCAGTGCTAGGGAGAACTTGATCCCAATATTGTGATGAAAATAGTTCTTTCAGTGCCCAATAGATTGAATCAAGTAATCGAAAACGCAGACACTGTGATAAAATATTATTTTTTAAGTCTTGTTGATTGTTCTTGCTTATTTTAGTATTTTTCTAATTCATATTAAATGTTGTACATGTTTATATCAAAACTTATCATACTGCTTACTTGCTCAGTACCAATATTTTCAATGTTTGCTATATTATAATCTTAGTGTCAACGTGAAAAAAACGTCAGGTGTAAAAGCCGTTTGCCGGTAAAAAGCACCTTCCAAACCATATTACTGAAAAAAATATTCATGATTTGTCGGTTTAATATTTTATCCTTTATACGTCTTTTTTATAGGTCCTATATACCAGATTAGAAGTGTATTACGAGAACTGTCCAGGCAGCAAATGTGGTGCAAATAATTATAAACTTCTAGCCCGCTGAAGTATTTTCGTTTAGCAATAGGATCCGAGTAGTATTTGGAAACGAACTTTTTGATGCAGAATTTTAAAAATTCTGCACATCAATGGAAACGGCCTGTTCCCGAAAAAACATCACAATATTTTCCTTTCGGCGCATATTATAAATTTAATTTAAGCATACTATCTGATAAAAAATTATATATTAAAGACGTCATGTACATGATAATGACTTAAGGGAGTATTCAGTTCGTAACTGAATTAATCAAAGTTGCTTAGTAAAGAGATAAGCCCTATCTAAATATGCTGAAAATAGAAAAATTAACTATTGCACGCACACTACGCACATCTAGGAGATTATTTTCTACTTTCCACAAAATAAATGGTTGAACATTTTAATAAATCATCTCTACATTTCAGATATAAAGCCACGTCAGTGTTTGTGCCTAAAGATCGTTGTTGAAAATTTCGCTTAAAATAATGTTATTAGTTATTATACAACTGCGAATTAGAAAACTCATAGAAAAACATAAATATTATGTATTCATAATTAAGAAATAAGAAATACTTTATTTTATATCTTTAGGATGAAAAACGTTTGTCATGTTTACCCTAAATGAGAATTCTTATAACCTTCATAAAAGTAGCATATATATATATATATATATATATATATATATATATATATATATATATATATATATATTTTTTTTTTTTTTTTATTCTAATTGTTAATAAAATCTCGAAAAGAAAACTGGCGAGTTTTTAAGAGCATCCATTCTTGAATCACTGGCATCGAATTTCCATGTCTAAAGAAGCCATGGAGTTACAAACTTAAAAACTTGGTTTTTTTGTTAGTCTGATATGCCTTTAATAATTTATAGATGTAAAAGTGTTTTAATGATAAATGACTGACAATTTTAAATTATGATTGACAATTAAAACTGTTAATTGTTAGTGTTCCTCTGATATCCGCTTAACTTATCTTTTTTTTACCTCGGCATACTTTTTGTGGCTATAGGGCGTATTAAAAATGAGGGAAAATGTAATCAGCTTTTTGTTTTAATACAATTTAATATATATTAGTAAGTAAAACGATAATAAGTAACATATTTAATAACGTAAGAAAATTTGTTAATATATCCAAAAAATCTCGAAATTATGAATTTCTAAAAACTCCTTTTCAATGTCATTTTGTTTCGCCTTTATGAATTGGTACCTAAATCTAATCAGTTTATATTAATGCTTCTTGTGTCAAATCTGAATTCGATTTGATAAATACCTTTTTACTATGGTATTCACAAAAAAATGCTTACACAAATAACCAGCCAGTGATTCCTGGGTTAGATTGTACCCATGAGAACTTTTGATCAGTACATCGAAACCGCGTTATATAAAAAGTACCAACATTTTTTGCTATAAAAGATAATCAAAAAAATGCTTCAACCATTTTCACAAATCAAGACAAGATCTTCTCCAAGGCCTAATTGTTTCCAAGTTATCCGTTATATTTGGAATAAATGAAAATCTTTTTATGCTTCAGCCAGTATTGTACTACGAGTCACCATGAGTATCTATCTATTATATACTATATACAGGGTATCTCAATATGGGTGGGCAATCTCTGAGATGTAAATAGAAAAAGCAAAAATAATGTTAGTTTGTCATATAAAATTTTCTCCTAAACTGCTCACCAACTGAGATATTCGTTCTTAAAATAGGGATCTAGAAAACAAGTTTTCGAAATAATTATGGCCTCGTTCGACGTAACTTCATAATATTAATGTGATTGATGTTCACTAATACCATAATAACCATCGTTATATTAATTTTATTTTATACACAGATGTAGCAGGATTTACTCGATTAACACAAACTTTCATAACCTGCATATCTGGAGTGACGAGAACCCATGCGACAGTTGTGGAGCGCTATCACCAGGTATTTAATGTTAACGTATGGGCAGGTATACTTCGAAACAATGCAATAGGTCCATTTATATTACCAGTAAGATTAAAGGGTTCGTTATATTTAGAATTTTGCCAGGAACAGTAACCTCAATTATTAGAGAACGTTCCTCTTCACATACGTCATAACACATACTTTATGCACCATGGTGCTCCAGCTCATTTTAGCCTTGTGATTAGAGAACAACTGAACACAGTTTATCCGAACCACTGGATAGGTCGTGGTGGATCTTTTCCTTTGGGGCCATTTAAAACAACTAGTATACGCTAACCAAATTGCTACCGGGGACAAGTTGGTGGCTCGAATTAACCTCAACTTCGAACAAATAAGAAATAACCCAAAGCTACTGTTAAAAGTAACGCAGTCCACAGTCACCGGACTTTACCAACAATGCAAATTTGCAGGTAAATCAATTTAATTTAGCAAATGCAGTGTTTCATAAATGATCGTTTTTCTCGAAAACAAGTCAATTTATCGAAATTTATAAAGAGGACTCTTTATCTTTAAAAATGTCTGACCGACAAAAAAAGGGTTTTTAGTGAAATATCATTACGCTAATAAAAATTGTGTAGTAAAGAAACTGAGTCTTAACATTTCCCTAAGTAACTTAAGGTATTACATCAATCACGGAAATATTATGAAGTTACGTGAAACAATATCAAAATTATTTGGAAAACTTGTTTTCAAGATCCCTATTTTAAGAACATATCTTAGTTGATGAGCAGTTTAGAAGAAAGTTTTATATGAGAAACTAACATTATTTTTTCTTTTTCTATTTATATCTCAGAGAAGGCCCACTGGGATACCCTGTATAAAAGGCACTGTTTCTCACTTGAAAATGCAATCCAAGTAATTGTTTGATAACCCACAATACATCATTTATCACTTCATTAAATTTCTATACCAAGTCAAAAAATGTTTATGACACCGCATTTTTTATGACAATAATAAGACAATCTGTAATAGGTGCAATAAGATTTGCGACGAGTTTGAACACTTTCGGGGCTTCTTGTACTATAACTGTAATATTTACTGCAGTATTAACCAGTAATAGTAGCATTAATAGTAATTAGCATTTTTATGCTCAGTGCTATCAAATATTTACAAAAATCGTATTTATAAAAAATGATCGATATTTTTTGTGGAGGTCTCGCGGAGTATAATTAATCTTGGTTATAATAAGCTGGTACCTCAAAGGTAATATATATATATATATATATATATATATATATATATATATATATATATATATATATATATATTTATATAGGGAAAAATTAAACTGTGATCAAATTTAGTCGCTTATATTTATTAAGTTATCAAAAGTTATTGTATATGTTACTATTCTCGAGAGCAAGTTTATTTATTACACAAAAAACCCAATTTAGTCTTAAATTTATTTATATTCGGCAACATCATATCCTAATATGACTTTTGTCAATCATATTATACGGGCGGGAATCCGTCATTTTTTATAGTCATGCGAGATGCATTTAAATTGTGAATGGTGTATCCCCAACTAAATAGATCAAATATTCGTATTAATTCAGACACCCTATATACATTGCCATCTCCTGTAAGAAATAAAATGCTTTTTCAGAATAACATTGACCCGGCGAAAAGTAATAATGCTATCACCCGAAAATATTAGATAGGTGGAAATTTAAGGGAAACTCACCCCAAAAATGCCTACAATCCCTTACAAGGTGTAACATGACACTTCGCACAGAGAGAAATAAAAGGAGAGGCCGTCCGACCCGAAATGAGGCATCACACACATAAAAATGTCCCGGAAAAAATGTTGGGGTTGCGTTTTACATACGAGGAGGGCATAAAGTTGATTATCAGGGCAACTGAAGGTTTTATTGTAATTGTTTGAGCCAATATACCTCGTAAAGCCTGTACCAATAAAAAAAGGTGACGAATGTCGCGAGGGAAATCAAATTGTTCGGCAGCTGAGACATACTTGAAAGAATGGAGGAATATGTGGAAGTATAACCTACCTTCGAGAAATGTATTATATTTTAAATGTATGAGATTTCTCAGAAGAACAGTTGTGTTTCAAGTAAACTTGGCGGAAACTTTTTGACTTGGTCAAATGAGTAATTTGTAGTAAATGGTTTTGCTGATTTTTTTTAAGACAAACCAAATATTAGGAATAGTTTGATACTTATATAGTAAAAGCACACTTTTTATTATAATGAAAATATATAATTTAAAATTATTTGAAATGTTTTCCGCTGGATTGCTCTGCCGAGTTGGATATATTTGTTTTATTTTGTAAATTTTGATTTGTAGATTACAAATATCTTTATGCAATTTTTTCCAAATTTTTGGGGTGATTTTCCAAATAGCGTCCGAGGTGGCGACTATTTATTAAATTCCTTAATATTCGTGACTGGATATTGACCTGCAGTATCTTAAATTATACGTTTTTGAGGCCAATATATTTGACTTTACAATCATAGGTGTACATAGAATTATTCAAGGGTTGTAAGTGATACAAATACACCAGAAAAAATATAATTTACTAATATGCATGGAAATA
This sequence comes from Kuschelorhynchus macadamiae, assembly GCA_030620095.1. Classification (NCBI taxonomy): domain Eukaryota; kingdom Metazoa; phylum Arthropoda; class Insecta; order Coleoptera; family Curculionidae; genus Kuschelorhynchus; species Kuschelorhynchus macadamiae. Next base: position 279,082 of record JAUTXW010003008.1, read on the forward strand.
TCATGAACTCTGGAAAAAACACGGATTGTACAAATATTAACAAAAAACATTTTAATGCATAACACACAGTAGCAGTAAATTATACCTTTTTTGCCCAAAAAAAATTTTAAATTTTATATTTCTTGGATTTCCTTTATTTTACAAACTTTAACTTTTTTAGGGTGGTCAAAAAACTTATACACTGTTTAATTTTCTAATGTTGACATATATTGTGCAAATTTGAATCAAATAGTACGAGGCACATATGATTGTTAATTAAGCCGCCATTTTTTTTTCAATATTTCATTTTAAAATCATCACAAACAAATGTCAGTATATAAATATGTTTTTTTTTATAATAAAAAATATATAAACCTCTGCTTTTGCATTACATCTCAAAAAACACTTGAAAAACTTAATGCAAGCCTTTTTTGATTTTAAATTTATATTTCTTGGCCGGAAAAACATATATTTTGACATATTGGCTAAGTGCTATGATTGTTAATTAAGCCGCCATTTTGTATTTCATTTTGAAAATCATCACAAACAATGTCAATAAATAAATAAAAATATATAAAATTTGGCCCAACAACGCAGATGATAACACATTTTATTATATCTTAAACCCCACTATTAGTATAAAAATTAGCTTGTTGTATAACTTTCCTTTTTTTTGGTAGCAGGATGGTTTTAGTGTTAATCGGAGTATCAATATGACTTAAAATCAGATAGGCTGCGGGTGGCTCTGATCAGTTTTTAAAAATAAGCATTAAAAGGCCTCTTAACACTATGAAAATTCGTAAGATTACTTATATTAATTTTAAAGTACCATCAGTAACAAAAAAAACCCCAAAATAAGAAAACTATTTACAATTCAAGTGCTTTTATTAAGAAAAAAAACTTTCAAAATTCTTCTATTTATTAAAAGTACTTTCAATGTTGCTTTATCGGCCTAAAAAAAGATAATTATGGATTGTTTATTGGTTGTTCTTTTTTATTTAATAGTTACCTGTAACGAATTGTACCAATGCAACAAATTAAATATACTAATATGCCATAGCTTTTCATCGAGGTTTTCATCATAAGCCATGGAGTAGGTATTCAAATCAATTTCAAATCGCTTTCTGAACTAAAAATCTTATGAACACTGAAATTGACTTTCAAGGTCGATTTGGCTATTTCGTATAGCTGGATCGTATCGGCATTTTAGGATAGGTCTGATGATGCCCTAGTCCTAACATGTAACTATTTTATTAATAAAAAATATGATACTGTATATTTTGAGATAATTAAATTCGTTTATAAACTCACTTATCCGAGGATTAAATCACTACAGGAAGTCTTTGCATGGCTCTGTACACTTGAAAGGAAACCATTCGGTAATCTTTGAAAATCTTAGGCTTCTGTGGAAATCTTTGGATATCCCTTAAAATCTTTGGAATTCTCTGGATGAATTTTTCCACTTATGTGATAAATGTCAATTCCTATTCGAACTTAATTATTTTTCAATCGGCCACGAAAACGTAGTAAGGTTGTCGAATTTCTGAGTTTTTTCAATTTAAATTCTGCAAAACGACATTTCTGATAAGTACCTTGCATTATTTAATTAAAACATAATTAATACAGATAATAAAATAATTTTTGGCGTAAAAGAACTAATAAAATAAATGACTACTTAAAATTAACCGTAAGTTCAATAATAAAAACCCAAACCAAATGACGTATAATAAGTTTCTTTGGAACTACAACATGTAAAGAAAAATATTAACAAATTAACTTGTTATCACCAAGAATAAAATAACTAAATTTAATCAAATGTGCCATTTGCCTAAATTTCGCCAACAAATTGTTATATTTACTGTATTTTAAATATGAGCTTTATATATTTTTATTAACATGCATTTTGCATATATTTAAATTTTTCATTTAAATATATTTTATTACATAATATAAACGTGACCTTATCTGCAGCATGTTTTTGGCCCAATAATTGAGGTACTATTATTAAATTATATGAAGTGACTAAATAAATTAGCGCTTAAAATATTTATGGATTTTGTTAACCTACTAAAATATGATTTTTGTAAAACGAATATTTTAACATATTAAAATTCTACTATTTTGTAAATATGCCATGGGCTTTAACTTGAAAATTTTTTTGTCTCTACTGGCACCATCAAATTAAAAAAAAACATATTTTTTTATCTAGTTTATTTTATTTACGGGCATACAATTAATTGTACCAGCTAATATTCATATTAAGTGCCAGTTATATTCTATATAATTTATAATATAAACTCACTGACTTCAATAAAACAGATTACCGGTTACCGTACAGAATGCGCATAAGACGCATGACGCATGCACGTAACGAATTCTTACCTTTCGACTCTAGCACTCCGTAGTGCCTATACATATACGTATTGTTGCCGAAAATAAAACTGCAAAATCGGGAGATATTGCTATTCTACTTCGGCAGAATCAGGACAAAATCGGAAGATGAAAAAAGTACTAGTCTGTCTATTAGAGGCATCACTAGACCCTTGATATTTTATTCGGACTAATAAATAAAAAAAATCACCTTTCATTTTGTATTACTGTTTTATTAGGCTGACAATAATCAACTATCATCAAATTCAACTAAATTCTAATGACAAAAAAGTCATCGGCTCTGCTTGTTTATAAATGTATCTCTGGTCTCATACAAACTCATCTTTTACTAGGTTAAAAAGTAGTCTAACAACCTTAGAGTCTTTTACCATGACAAAAGATAAATTATATCCTATGAAGCCAAAAACACCATTACTTTATGGCTTGCCAAAGATTTATAAAGATAGTACTCCCACGAAGCCAGTGGTTTCATTTATTGACTCCCCATGCCATAAGCTCTCATCTTGGCTAAATAGGGTTTTTAGGGACGTAACGGGTTTTCATAGCACATATTATACCAAGAATTCCATCTTTGCCAATTACCTGAACAACTTTGATATTCCGCACAATGAATTATTGGTTTCATTGGGTGTGAAGAATTTGTTTCCTTGTGTGCCTACCGCAGGCTATATTAGTTGGTAAGGGATTTATTAGCGAGTTCAATTTGAATGGACAGTTATATAGGCAAAGGTCTGGGCTATCTATGGGTTCCTGTTTGTTGCCATTTCTGAGTGAGGTTTTCACGCATAATTTGGAAAACATGATAATGAAAAGTTATTTTGCCTCCTTCCTAACAGCATATAAAAGATACGTGGATGATATTTACATTGTGTGGAATGGCAACAGAAAACCGTGGGAAGAGTTTTTACAATTCGTCAACACGTTGCATCCTAAAACTGAGTTTACATTGGAATCCGAAAATGAAGGAAAACTACCGTTTCTTGAACTTTTGCTATCGAAGAAATACAGTGAGATAGAGTTTGAGGTTTACCGGAAAGCATCGTCCACGGATAATATTATTGAGTATGCTTCAAACTCTCCTTACACAAACAAATTCGCCGCGTTCAACTCCTTTTTTTATCGGTTGTGTAATTTACCATTGTCAAGGTAAGCGTTTAATAAGGAGCGTGATATTATAATGCAGATCGCTATAAGCAACGGTTTCCCTTTGTAGTCTATCAACAGATTATAATATCAATTTTTAAACAAATACAGAATGTCCTATAATGCCCTATATTCAAAACTTAGGGATGCGACAAATATTTTTAAGTGCATTACTTGTTTAGGAAGTATTTCTCTCCAATTGGCTAATTTTTATAAAAATATTAAAAATATCAACATTTCATTCAAAACAGTAAATATTCTCAAGAGACATTTAGTAAGGACAGAGGACACCACCGATAAATTATCCAGATCTGGGGTTTACGCGCTAAATTGTGGCGAATGTTCCACGACCTATGTGGGTCAAATAGGTAGAAAAATTTCCACAAGGGTGAGAGAACATTTGGGCCTTGTCAACAAATTCAGATATTCGAATGTAACTGAAACTGTTTCAGCTTTTGCCAATCATTTGTTAGAGTCAGGTCATGACTGCGATTTCTGACGTTGATGTTTTACAGGAATGTCCGAAGGGGAAAAAGCTTGACCTTCTAGAAAAAAATCGAAATAACCAAAGCTATAAAAAGTCCTATTCTCACATGTGATAACGATGTTTTTAATTTCGAACCAACCCTAATATTTACCAATTTAATGTAATAATTACTGTAGGGAACCTTCATTTCATTCACCAATTCATAGAGGGAGAGTTTTTGGTTATTTTCTTTGACCAGTCCAGTGGTCTATACAGACACGCATCTTTTTTAATACTTTTTTAATATTTCATTTTGTTTATTCACGTGTGACTTATCCTCATTTTAGTGTCGATCAAATATGTATAAGAAGTTGTTTGTTTTGTTGTACTTCAGTGTGTTCATTCTATTTGTAAGCTATTGTTTTAGGATTTGTGAATGTGATTATTTACTAAGGTTCTCTCTGTTGTTTGTAGGTTTGATGATGCTCGAAAGGGCGAAACAGGTGTAACGTTAATAATTATAATTTATTGAGATCGAGAATCATCTTCTGTGTTTTTTTTATTAAAACTAGGTCTCTTTGAGAAATATGGACAATTTCTTCGATTTTTATCTTTACTATTAAGACTATATCTAATAATAAAGAGAACAATTAAGGCTCCATTTGCTAATTTATTTTGCCTTGTAGTTTTAACATTATCAAATGTTCCTTTTGTTTCAGCTTTCGAGCTTGGCAAAGCCAATACTAGTGTAGCCAAATCATTTTTTTTATTAAAACATAGAGAATCATCATGTATTTTTATTTGAGATAGTTTCATCCAAATTAATTCAGGAGATAGATTAACCAGTTCTTGTTTTTTTTTTCATCAAAAAATACGGCATTTTTTCCATTGACTATCTATCTCTTGTCGATCAACAAACTTGTCAAAATGTTTGGAAATATTACTCAACCTGGTCACCCTATCATCCTTAATATTTTGTAGTGCTACCTTGGGTTTTCAAAATATCGATGAATTAAATAAATAATATTCTATGGGAAAGTTGTTTTGCAGTTCCTCACATGATACTATATTAAATTGTAAGCGCCTTTTTTTTATTTGATCTGGGTTCGAAATGGCCGATCTATTTGCACTTATAGCTCTGAATTTTGCGGATTTTTTAATGACAATATCACGTGTCTAAAATTTCAGAGCTAAAGGGACAAGCTGAACTAACTCTTATTGTTCTGCTAGTGCAAGCAGATTTACCCTTCCGAATCCAGCTTTGGTGGTTTTAATACCATCGCCGATTATTCTATTTTTAAGAGACTTAAATGTATCATTAATATCATTTTAAAAATTGGCTTGCTGTTAATTCCGATAGCAATTTTTTTTTAATGGATACTATTCATACCTCACATGGGTTGTATGATTTTGTTGCGGTTCTGGTTCTGCCTTTCACAGTTTGCTAACTTTTTTGTTTACTATATTATTTCTAGAAAATGGTGTTATTCGCATTAAACAAATTATATAGTGAACAGGATATATGTTGGGCTTCCTTGAGCTGCAAGGTCGCAATTAGATAGTGCTTATTATAAATTCATCAAATGTTGTAATAAAAATAACATGCATCTAAGTGCAAGCATAACTGAATACGTTTTATGCCGCAATAAATAGTGTTTAAAACTTAGGTTTCAAATATCATATTTACTTAAATCATAAACTTACATTTATGAATTATTTACAAAATGTTTGGAAATTTCCTCTTGTGCTTGGTCTTTTACTTAGAAATTTCATAAACTACTGGATAGGAAGCAGTTAAAAACAATATACTGTATTCTGACATAATCTGTAACTTCTAACTAGTTTAAAGAAACGCATCACAGTTAATTGAAAAATTATGAAATAAGACTACAATTAAAAATAACTATTATGGTTTTATTCACATTGGTGCATCTAGTTACCATTGGAACGTTAATTAATATACAGGGTACTAGCAATTAAATGCAGATAATTCAAGATGTGATTGACCAGTTTAATTTTTATTATGCGTTTTTAAAGATAACTCATTGAAAATTGGAACCTTTATTACTTTTTGTATTGGCTGTAAAACAGTGCCATTCACATTAGAAATAATCTACTGGGTGATCATTTTTAACGCCCTTTTTCATTTGAGCACCACTGGCGTAATGAGAAAAAGTATATCCAAATTGTTATACTTCAAAATGGCCAAAAAAATCACAACTAGAATTATCAGCATTCAATAATGAATTTCTAACACCTGTAAAATATTTTTATAGTACTAACTAAAAAAATATATAAATCACAGTCATAAGAAAAACTAAATAAATAATTTACCAAGGATCATTCAGATTTGATATACGAACAGGTTGACAAACTTTAATGTTTTGTTATTTGCTTTTATTTATAAGCATATTTCTAATCATTTGTCCAAAAAAAATCCTACTTTTCAAACGAAATTGGGAGGAAATACATTTTTGTATTAGATATTGCTGTCAGGAAGTCAGTGGTGATTTAAAAATGTTTTTAATGATAGAGGGTGGCTTTACTAACCTATATCTCCTCATTAAGACGTGATAAAATGTTTAATATTTTATATCTCAGCTTTAATTTTATTCGATTTTATACTGAATGTCTTCCTCAACTGAAACATTGTTCCTGAAGCACATGGCTGGAAGAAACCCTCAAAGAGCTGTCTTTTCAGGAGAAAATCTCTTCATACGAGTGGTTTTTGTGTCGCTAAAGAGAGCAAGGGGAACACATAACTACTCGACCGTTACGACGTTGTCCTTTTCTCCAATAAGCACGCCTAGGAGAGTCTCTTGACGCTGCGTCCGCATTTCCTGCTATTTGGAGCTGGCAGAGTTGGGCTCGAACGTTGCAGGCGGAACACGATGGGGTCCGTCGAGAATTTACAATTACAGAAGTGCGATAAGTTTATAGGTACGCGTTGTTAGAAAAAAGTTCTTTACTAGTCAATGACTGGGACCCCGTAACTAAAGTTTTTAAGTTATACCTGAAGTCTATAATAAAAATAAATAGTGACACCCGTCAATACTAGACGGTGAGGATATACCATTTCTTTGCGAGTTTCTTTGTAAATATTTGTAATAACATTTTTTTATGGGGATCTATTTCAATGTTTAAATATTAAAATATATACACAATTCACTCCTCAGTGGCGTAACTACCAATGTTGCACGGAACAAGGGCCCTGGCATTTTAATGTCCAGTTACGACCAAAAAATCGATCAAGGAAAGCGATGAATAAAATTATTTGAAGTTAGAAGAATTTTCTATGCCTGGAATAATTTTAATTTGTTAAAACAACATTACACTTTAAAAAATCACACGTTGAAACACATTTGAATGATTTGAAATTATACAAAATACTATACTAATAAGGCATCACACCAGAAAATATGTAGTTGAAAATAGAGGCTACTGACCATAAGGCAATTTCCCCAAGATGATAAAATTAGGAGTTTATTTATTCACTTTTAGAGTGTAACCAACAAATCAAGATTAAAAACGGAACGGTTTTGGTAAGGCTAGTCACCAATCTTGAATAAATATGACTGTCAACCTTTCTATTTATTTGCCCAGTTTAAAAACACCGTGAGTAGTTTACTATCTATATATAATTCAATGTCAATAGTTCAAAAAAAGCAAATATCCCTTTTATAATAATATCAGATACTACTAGATACTAAGATCCAACTAATGAAGTAATTAAACAATCTTTCTTGGGGTACTTCTAGTTCAATCAAACTCTGTAGCTCGAAGCAAATTTTTTTTAATATCAAGACAGTTAGTTTTTAGAAAAGTTTTAACTATGCTGCTAATGTGAGCGAAGTAAATAATAGTGTACACGCAAAAGTATCCGAACTTGCTTCTAATAGATACATTGCACTGCCTGTAAGTTAAATTCACCTCTAAATGTCTGTTAAACATATTAAAGAAATTCCTGTTTTTATGATTTAGTTAAGAGTGTTTTTTGTTATTTTTAGGCATAAAGAACGGAATTTGATAGCAACAATACTTAAACGCTCTTTCAAAAATCGTACTAATATCGGACAAGAAAAGTGAAATAAATGATGCTAAAACAATAAAAGCTCTTTTGAAATTATTTTTAAAATGAAAAAATATTGATATGGTATCTACGCAGTTATAGCGCACCAAAAAAACGCGTCTTAAATATTTTATATGCAATACGAAATAATTTTTTCATTGAATATAAAATAGGGAAAATGGTTTAGTTAGAAAATAGCACAAGGAGATTATTTGCAAGAAAAAAAGTTGTGCTGGCAAATACATTTTTATTTTGACGAGAATAATATTCATTTTCAGATATAGAAGACTATTTTAAGATAATTGCATTTTATAAAGCCCTTGAAATTATTATAACTCAGGTAAAATTATTCATGTTCAACCAAACTGATGTAAGCAAACATTTTCAAATTTTGTTAAAATATTTAGTGTAATAAATATATTTTTCTACGACTGCTACGAAAACGTCTTATAAACAACAACCAGCAAGACCTGAAAACGACTAATTTCGCATTTCGTGGGAAATAATTTCACACGCCTGAAAATGGTTTTTGATTAGTGAGTGCTCGTGTGCAAAATACAGCCTACTTCGTATTTTATTTTACAGAATGCTACATAGTTGCCGGCTACTTATTTATATTTATAATACTTTTCTGTCATTACATTACCTTGTTAAAACACGTTTGAAAACCACTTTTCACACTGATTTGAGCAAACTGTTACATTGGTGTGAAAGAAGCTGTTTTCGAAACTTGTTTTACAATATAAATCTCGTGTAAATATTAGAAGATTGGTAGGTAGAGGGTAACCCTCATATGCCCCTGATTAAAAAAAAACTAGCTTCATCGTTTAAGCGACGTAAAAATACTCAAAAGAAGCTAGTATTTTGTAGAGCAAGTCCTTTTCGAGAAAAAAATAAATTCTATTTTAATGCACGCCTCTGGCACCTTTGGTCCAGGGGCCGAATTGCTCAAAACTATAATTGTAATTCCTTGGATTATTTTAAGAAAAAAAGTTATAATAAATATATCTCCGCAAATGCCCTATTTTTGGGATAGAGTGTGTTAAAAAAAGCTCAAAAATAGGGCATTTGCGGGCATGTATTTATTTAAACTTTTTTCTTAAAATAATCTAATGAATCTCTTTTTTACAGTTTAAGCAATTCTGACTCCAACTAAAACTGAGCAGGAGGTGCGAGATGTGTGCATCAAAATAAAATTGTTTCTTTTTCTAGAAAACGACTTGTCCTATCATAAAATGCTAAGAAATATTTTTTTTGTATTTCTGCTTGTCCTAAACGATTAAGTAAGCTAGTTAGTGGAAAAACCAGTGGAGCACCATTTTTTTTCATTAAGAAGCTCAATTTCTTCACAATCGATTAGTCTCGAACAATATTTTAAAAACAATTTGTTAATTAATGTCCATTAAGAATAAAAAAAAACTTATTTAAATAAAAAAATTATTCGTGCAGTAGCTTTAGTGAGATTTTAGCAGAATATTTTATCTTCCTTACAATTCTGGATTCCGTTGCTTCAACATAGAGAATTTTTTTTTAATTACAAGTAATTAGTTTCTTTTTGGAAGAATATCCTTACCGGATAAAGATTATCTCCATTATCAATTATTTTTAATGAAAATTAAATCGCAAGAATCGATTTCTTAAGTATAAAACCAAGTTGTTAAAAGGAGGAAAGAAGAATATAATAAAAATTATACAGTATTTTATTTATATTTGGTGTGACTGCTGTTATTAATAATATTTTCAGTTTAATGTGGTCATTTAATTATTTAATTAAATATGTTTTATATTAGTTATTTTTTTAATCTAAGAACACAGGGTCCGGACTTCATTGTTACGCCACAGCTACTCCTAATAATAAGTTTTTGGGTTAAGGACAAATGAATATACAGATCTTATTTTTTTCACGTCAAATTTATAATAGCAATAAATAAAAAGTAGTGATAACACGTCAATGGTTAAGAGGTTTTAATGTAAATAAAAAAATGTTCAAATTGGTCTAGTAGCAATTGTTGACGAAACAGGAGAAAAAAGCCGTCTTGTGTATATTACAATTATATTACAAAAATACTAAAAGGACATTATATTAGCGAATAAAGCTAATGTCATCAAGAATTAAAACGTTAAATTCCTTGTACATATACCCGTATAGTATTAGTATTTAAAGTTTAATTGTTGATTTTATTAGATATTTCAGTGTTTTAATTAAAACAGTTATGTTTTACTCTTTCTACAATCTCGTATTATTATTATTATCTAGATAAAGCTATTTTAAGCTCTGCAATTTCAATACTTTCGAATAATCAAACAGAGCAATGTTATCAGTTTTGAACTCACTAGGTGCATCTCACCTACGCTCTACCACCTGCATGTACCTACGTCTAATTTTAATGTAATTTATTTATAAATTATTTTAATTTAACGTATAGAAAAATAGAAAATTCATACCTAATGATAGTCAGCATTATCAGCATTATTGTACCAAGTTTCACCTAAAAGAATGGCCTCTAAAAGATTATGATGGGAATACGCAGATTCAGCGTAACACTGGATTATTGCTAATTTATCTGTGAAGAGCTCCATTGTTGAAATACATATTTCACGCAGAGAGAAATCTATAATACTACCAATGATATTGAACATTTCGAAATCGATATTATTTTCTCTTGATATATAACCAACCGAATTCCTGCATAATTGGCTCAAAGTTAGGGCTATCATAGTTAGCTTTTTTTGTTAATGTTAGGACTATTGGGTTGCGCAAAATATATTTTCCTACGATCAAGCGGAAAAGTAACTTTTGCAGGACGAAAAAAAAAATCGTGGGGAAAAGTAAGTTTTCAGAACTACCAGAACCGAAAAGTAACTTTTCCGCGCGATTTGTAAAATTAATGAATCTAAAACACTCAATAAGGTGAAATACTTGCAAAATAAGCATTTTTTTTCGTAAGAAGCTCAATAATTTTTGTAGTTACAGTATATTATTATTGAACTCAAACCTAATTGACATTTATCTGAGGTCTGTATCTATACATTTTGTACCGAATACATGCGGATACTGCCGTCGCGTGCGGAAAAGTAACACTTTTCGCACTTGTTAGATAAATAACTATATTTTTTTGGTAAAAGTGTTGAAAATTTTGTTACACTTAATTTTAGAAATTCTGAATAGGATGCCAATAGCGGTGCGAATATGTTTTTTGATACTAGATTGGCATAAGAGGAAAAATCAGCCATTTTTTCAGTCTTTTTTAAAGAACATATTAAGATTAGCCATGATTCTTATATTTGGCGCATTCTTAACTTGTTGTTATATGTGAGTTTGATTTACAATAGATACAACATTAATTGCACTTATCCATATATTATTAACGTCTAATTATATCGTTTTTTACTTCTACTTTGTCTGCGTGGTCCTAATTTAAAAAGTTGAAGCGCTGAGTAACCGAAGAGTACCAAACTTCGACTATATATCTTTCCTTATAAATAAATTCAAACTGAGGCAATTCTAACTTTTATACTGCTACCTTCTTTTGAGAACGTTAGGTGTAAATATATACGACGAGGTTATTTTGTACCAAAACAGGATTAGAAAAAATTTTATTGGATCCCATATTTGCCCCCAGTCACGTTAGTTACATGAAGGGGGCATAAGAATTGGAGAAAATACAATGCCCAGATTATTAAATCAAAAGTCCTATTTCAAATAGATATGTAAAAGTATAAGAGACTAGCAGAGCATAAAAAACGAAAATCTTTAACACGTCAAAGTTGAAGTCTCTTATTAATGTCTAGTTAAAGCCGAACTGATTAAAACATATTAAACCTAGTTTATTTTTAGTAGCTCCATTTAATGGATTTGGTATTTCATTAAAAAAAATCATGTTTGATTGGTTGTGGCTCTATAGCGAACCCTGTATAATTAAAAAAGCCCAAACTTTCTTATTTCACACCAGCGACTGTGTAGAGCTGAACTATGAAAAGCGGTCACAACAATATTAGTATTACTAGCGGTCGGTGCAGATCCCCTGTAGGATTTTCAGAGAAACGAGATAACAAGTGTTTCAGATGTTGTCATAATAAACCCTTCCATCAAACTCTATCCAGGCTTAGGACTGGCAATACAAGTATTTTAAATATATTTAAATTGGCGTTTTAATTAAGGGTAGTACACACAATGCGAATAATGCTTGTTCGTAGAGCTTTAAGGTGTTTTGTGTCCATCCTGATGCGAACCTGGTAATCAAACACCTAGTACCCCCACGCTGCCGCCTCCGGCTCGTACCGAACCACCATTGTAACAAAATATAGGTTATCGTATCTGACATCCTCCTACCTGACTTATATTATAAAATCAAAAAATTATTTCGCTCGACGGTAAGTGATGCTAATTTTGCTTTGACCTCAATATAATTAAACTATATCATACTGTAAGAAGAACTTTAGAACACTCTTAATAATTATAGAATATAAAGATGTTCTATATATTCGGGTAACTTAAAAATAGATTTATGAAAAATCATTACTATTTTTATATTTTAGATGGTATGAATTTCCAGAAACAAAACTGCTTCAGACTGTACGTAACGTCTTTTGCTACATTTGTTCCCATTACTATTGCCGTTCAGTTTTTCTTGACAATAACTCACCTCATAAATATAAATACACCCGAAAAGAGAAAGGCTTTCGAAAAAGTTTATCCATTTTAAACAGAAATATAAGTTTTTTGCCACGTTTTTTATGCCTTCAAAGTTGTTTTTGTTTTATAGAAGACAGTTCCATCACTCAGAATAAAAATATGATCGTTTTTTTCAACAGCAAAAAAAAAGAATAAAATTGTATTTTGTTATTCAATTACCTTTAACTACAAAATATATTTTTTCCTACTTACCACACAGTATACCTTAGTTCTAAGACAGGCATTGATAACGTACAGGATGCTTCATCATATACTAATCATGGTTGAATTTTACTATAATATCTTTTACCATAACAACGTCGAAAAAGTAGCTTTAAGTACCACTCAATGGGGACCATCCCACAGATATTTAAAAATTATGATAGGAAAGTACTTTTAATTTTTTTATGCCTCTAAGCGGTTTCTTAAAGCATCGGTTCAAAATGCCTAAAAGAAAAAACGGAACAACAATAATAATGCGAGCGAATGTAGCAAAAGATCCTTTTGCCCCCTAAAATAATTTTGTTTCTAGAAAATCATATTATTTATCTTTTTTTTAGGTATAGTCTGATAATTTCTGATCCAAGGTAAAATTATACACTGTAAATGAAATAGTTCACGATGCGCATTCATTATTTTATTAAAATCTACGCTCCAAACCAAGTCTGTAATCTCAAAGTATTTTTAACGCTTTGAAGAGTGCCCATATATTTCGTAACTTTTATAAAAGATTATCTGGTCCGCAATTTGTCAGTTCAGATCTGAGGGTATATTTCAGCTTTCCCTTACCACTTCCTTTGTTTTGTTTCGAGAGGTCATATGAAATGGTCGGCTGCGTGATATCTTGGAGAGTGGTGCGGGCCACCCTCTGCACAATCAAGTTAAATGATACCAGAGCTAAAATAAAGTTAAATCCTTCAGTTTTCTAATTTTATTGGTCGTTCAGGGCACAGCTTGGTCGATTTTTCTAGCAGGCTAAATTTTTACGTGAATGTAAGATAACGTTTTTATTTCATTAATAGGTTCTTTATTTCATACATGCAACTCATTTAACCTGAAACGAATTTTTCTTTAGTTTTAAAAGCTTTTCTATGTACAACTTCACTTATCTGTGTGTCTGCCTGTCTGGTTATCTGTCAACCTATCCGGGCCAAATATTGTAATCTAATTCTGAACTACTTCGACACGACCTATTGATTTGACATTTTCTACACATATATACGAGTAGGTTCAGTGTCATTTTAATATTTCCATTATTTTGACTTTGATCAATTTTTGAAGTCAATTTAAACACTTCCACTTAATCTATTGTTTTGAAATTGTACTTACACCTGATCTACTGTCTTGGTATGTTGTGCACATATGTAGGTCCAAATTTGATGTGGCCTTGATAGCAACCTTGTGTACTTATAAAGGTTGGTTAACAACATTATGCATTTTGTGACCTTGATAGTAACCTTGTGTACTTATAGAGATCCCATAATAATACAAACATATGACGAACTATACTTTGAACGATACATTCAAATCAGTTTTAAACTAACTCCACATAACTTACGGCTTTGAAATTTTATACACATACATAGGTCAGATGAAAATCCAATCTGCGATGTATTAGGGACAAGTCTGTGTCAGAGACAAGCTAGCGTTCTCTCAGTACTTTTAAAGATGAATTCCGAGCAAGGTAATGTTATACTGATAAAGAATGAATAAAAACTATAGTTCAAATATTGGCTTAGATATTTGCACAACTCGTAATAAAATTATTTTTCTGAAACTTGTTAAATACTTCACTATGATTTCAATTTATCTTTCTAATTGAACTTTATTATGGGCATACAAATTTTTATTAAGAAATCATTAGAGGGTGTTAACATGAAATCACTTATCAATGTTTCGCCTTGGAGGGATCTTTACTCTCCTAGATCGAAAGACTGAATCTATTCAATGTTCCTGAAGATGCATCATAAAATCGAACGGGAATATCGTTAAGCGATTCTATTTTGATACGAAGTAATATCAAGAACCACGATTTAAAAAATAGTGTAAAAAATTAATACTTTTAGAAATAAAACACGTTTCCGTTCATAATAAATGAGCTACATATATCAAATAATGTACCTATTAATAAGTAACGTGATCAGTCATTTAATTGGCTAAAAAAATAACTGAGCTGTGTCCTAGACGACCAATAAAATTAGAAAACTAATTATTATTTGATTTGGCGTCAGTTTCATTCTTTAATTCAATGGGTCAAGAGTGCCTCTAAAAATTACCTCACTTTTCGGGTGGCCAGTGCCACTCCCAAGATAATCACCCTACTTAAAAACAGCTAGAAAAAAGTGCATTTTTTAATTATATGTGTAATTAGTAGAGACCGACCGATTAATATACTTCGGCTATTATTTCAATGTTCGGCAAATAATCGACTTCGGCCAAAATTTAGCCGAAGTCTAAAATTAATATTATCATATTTAGATGAATATTTGACACCGGATTTAAAATAATCTCTGCTTTAAAAAAAGCAGGTATATTTAATTTTATATCTAATTATTATTAACACAGGTTGCTAGGACATTTTTATCAACATCTACCCACAGCTAGTGAATAATTATTTAGTTCAGCTGAACAACTTTATACTGACAGAATAATCTCGACATAATATAAAACATTTTAATTTTAATCATTAGGTACCACTTTTATTATTTAATTATTTTATTATTATTACTTATACATATTGTTAAAAACTTGTTTTATATTCACTAGAAACAAGAAAACTATTTGTTTTTACTTTCCTCATAGAGAAATAGTAAAAAAAGTCATCCTCCGAGACTTTTTTTATTAAGGGTTTTGAAGGAATGACATGATAACAATCCAATATTGTAAAATTTTGTCAATCCTAAATGTTTAAAAAGTCGGTAAAATTATATTTTCTGGAATAAAGACCTTTTTGTGAAAGTAATTAATAAAATTATTACTTGATTTTTTGCAGATTATTTAAGTAAATTTACAAAAAATTATAATGATATTAAAATAAAAATAAATTAACAACAAATAAAAACAAAATTTAAAAAATTGTATATAGAGCAGTGGTATTGTTTAAGTAGATATGGTAAGTAAACGACTGTTTGTATATACCTATGTATATATCTATATATGTATGTTTGTATGTTTCTATGTATGTATGTATGTATAGATGCATGTTAGATCTTGGCAAAAAAGTTGTGGAGGTAAAATATATATATTTGTTTCAATCTGAATGATTGTTAGATAAGTAAATAAAACAAGTTCTTATTTGCGCATGCGCAATATAACTAAGTATTCATGAGAACAGTGACGCCCGGCTAGACAAGCACAGTATAAAAATGTAGCAAAGACGGTAGAAAATGCATACAAAATAAATATAAAGAAAGATTAATTTTCAAAATCGGTAAATTGTAAGGTATTCAATCACACACTTATAATGCAATTTATATATACATATATTTATTTGGCAATAACTTTATAGATAATGTATAAATTTGTAACAAACAATAGTGTTATTATAATGCAATTTTTGGTTACTTGGATACAAAAATAGGTATGGCCCTCGTAACAGAACTTTCCTCGTGATGAAAATTGTCACTTTATCCAGAAAAATAACAAATTAATATTTATATAATGTATGTAAATTTATTACAAAATAACTAGATATCTATACCTATATAAACTGCGTTATGTGTGTGGTCAAAGTTCTGGGTAAAAGACAATTTACCGAATTTTACTTGTTATATCAAAGAAAAAGTTGTTTTGTTTTACGCGTGTTAAAATAAAAGAAATTACGAGTTGTTATTAGAATCATATTTAGTCACAAATATTTTTATTTTTAGTTTTATATTTTTATACGGCAGTTTTCTCATTGTATTAAAAACACAACCTCAAATAAATTCTGCTTATCGTATTACAATTTACAACCACAAAAATGTGACGAATTGTTAGTTCAGGTATTAATGTCAAAACAAGACAGAATTCCTTCGCCTTAGGCATTGGGCCAAAATCGTAAGAGAACTCAGAGTGCAGCATCGGATTCGGCCAAAAAAATCATCTTCGGTCGGACTCTAGTAATTAGTACAGTTTCAGAGGGGGCGAAGTCACCAACTTACACAAATTCCACCTAGACAAGGTGAGAGCGATAAAGTTTTCTGACATCACCTAATAATAAACTATAACTACATACATTAAAATTTCCTTAACTCAATGGGAACATTGCTTATTGTATACAGCCGCCGCCCAATCTATGTTTTTTCTTTCCATTTACTACTAGTTTACTTTTATCATAGGCGGAAGTTTACGTAGGCGGGCGCTCTTGACAAATTAGAAACTATAATCGTTAGAGGGTGAAATGTACAAACATGAGTCAGATTAAGAGCATAATGGAAATAGGCAAATGAATTTTAACGAAGTTTGGGCCATGCCACTTTATCTAAAAAATTCCGGATGCTTAAACTCGCGACGACGCCCTTCTCGAATTTGTTAAATTAACGTCTCTTAATTATTAATTGAAAATAGAAAACAGACAACAACTGGAAACTGCACCGCAAACCTAATGCTATTATATTGCCTAAGTAGTATATTAAATCTTTTCAAAAAGTTTTATACCAGCAATTTAAAATGCGACCTTGTAAATAAAATCAATAAAAGACTTCTATGTCCGACTAGTTTATTATTGGCAAATAATGACATTATGCATTATTATTATAAAAAATAACGACCTAGGGTATTTTTATAGAAGAATAACGCCCTATGGCATTAAACATAATAATTTGGTTTATTATTAGAACTAGATTTTTCGCAAAAAAGCAAAATATATATTTTACTTATTCAGACATTAAACATTGAAGGTACTATATGTATTATAAGGATAACGCCAGAGGCCCTCGGGAAACACTTTGTCGACCTCAAACGTTATTAGCCATCCTTGATACCGTAACAACTACTATATTTATCGTCATTTATTAAACAAATCGCCAATATTCAACCTAATGTTTGTTAATGCATGTTCTTACTATTCTTGATATCCTGATAGTGTCCAACTTACGGTAGACAGCACACACAGAGGTTTTCTTTATAATAATAATAATAATAAATCGTCTTTTATTCAAAAACTACATATATAGGCGAGGTTTAGCTTTACAATCTGTTACTATTACCTAACCCAATGAGTACAAAATCTTATAGTATGTGAAAAAAATCTCAAAAAAGATATTACATAGAGAGGGAAGAAAATAGCTATAGCGACAGAAAGATAAAAAAGATAAATAAAAGTAGAATGGAAAAATAGTGTTAATAAATGAATTCAAATCAGTTATTAAGAAAATTATTAAGATACCGCTATTTAATTATTATTTGCTTAAATGTTGAAGAACGTAAGTTTTTAAGTTAATCCAAGACGTTATTATATTATTTGACAGCTATGATAGAAAAGGAAGCATGAAACATAAATGTGGCATGTCTTAAAATATTCAAATTCTAATGAAATCTAATATTTCATATTGTGTTACATATTCCTTTGAATTGGTTTGGCGTGGAGGTGTGACACCTACAAGTCCCGAGAACACGATGCACCAGTGCTGTATGAAGGATATTTCACATTCCTTATTCTGTATGAGTTGTACCCGTCTTTTAGTTACAAAATCTACGCTGGGTCAGTATATAAGATTTACAAGATTAAAAATTAAGAAAACAAGAGATTCACACAGTTTCTTCCGTATACAGGAGCTAAGGCAGTTTTTCTTTGAACACAAGGCTTTTAAAACGCAATATGATCTAGATTCTAAAAGGGTTTTTATATTTACGGCAAATCTCAGACCAGGATCAAATATAGTTCAATAACAAATCAAGTTTTTTCGCTAAATGCTAGGTTTCCCCGTAGATAACCGGTACAAAATTAGGTTTTAATGCATTAATTGTATTAGGGTTCCCAAAGAACATAAGACAGGATTTAGTGGCATTTAATTTTAGATTGTGAGAGAGAAAATTCGTCCGAATACTCATGCATATTTCAGAACCTACCTTTGCCAAGCAAGTCTGAAATATAATATATAAAACAAAAATAAGATGGGAGATAAAATAGAACCTTGTGGCGTGCTAGTTGATATCGACTTATTGTCTGAAATCTGGCTATTTAAAAAACTTTTTGACTCCCATTTGCGAGATAATAAGAAAAAAAGAAAGCGAGATATCATGGAATCCTAAAAACTGTAATTTTAATAGTAAGACCTGATGGTTAACTGTATCAAAGGCTTTAAAGTACTCTAATAGCACCAAGGCTGTAATTTCTTTCTTAGCATTTAGTATTTAGTAGCATTTTGGTGAACGACAGCACTTCGCCAGGTGAGTGAGTGAGTGAGTGAGTGAGTGACTGAGTGACTGAGTGACTGAGTGAGTGAGTCAGTGAGTGAGTGAGTGAGAGAGAGAGAGAGAGAGAGAGAGAGAGAGAGAGAGAGAGCGAGAGAGAGAGCGAGAGAGAGAGAGAGAGAGAGAGAGAGAGAGAGAGAGAGAGAGAGAGAGACTACTGTGTTCCAAAAATAAAATAGTTATATATATATATATATGTATATATTAAGCTAGATCAACGTTTAATAAAATAAATGTAAATAAATATTTTTTTAAAAACTTTTAAAAAACTTACATAAACACAGAACTTTTAAAATTTGAATATTTTCTTAAAAGTTGACCTCAAGCTTCTAAGAAAATAATCAAAAATTCTCTGTTTATATACGTTTAATTATGTTTTACTTTTCGATCCAATGGTTTATATATGAAAACTTTTTTTTTTCGTTTTTTACATTTAATTTATTCTGTACTTTTTATCATTATTTCTTATGAACCCTGTATTAAACATTTACGATTGGACACTATAGTATTCTATTGTCAACAAGTTTTTGTATGCCTACGAAATCTCAGTCAATTCCGATAACGAGAACTGTTTTGTACTTTCTAGGATTATTTTTTAGACTCCCTGTAAAAGACATTCACGATTGAATACACAAATATCAGCCAATTCCAATAACGAAAACTGCTTCAAAAGTTAATTTCAAGATTTGGCTCAAACATACATACTAACTAACTAACTAGTATACAAGTAAAGTTAAATAAAAGTTAAAAAAATATATAAAAGGTCTGAAATAAATTTTAGGTAGTCCCATATTGTATAATTCGGAAAAAGACTAATATTTCTAAATAGTATGTTTTTTAAGTATAGCATATCAGTTAAAATTCGGTTTGAACTATATCTTGCTAATGGTCTCTTCGCTAAAACGTTTTCGTGCTTATGGTCCAGCTATTATATTAAATTATTTATATTATTATAAGTCAATTCGTAAATAACAGGGCAAACTTAATTGTACACATTCGTCTATTTTGAAAAATATTAAATCTTGCATCAAAAGATCTTTTAATCTAATAAGCATTTATAAACTATTATATATTATACTATTGGAAATAAACAATATCAAATTATGCTTTATCCAAAATTTCCCTTTTATATATGCTACTGCTGAAGTAATAGTTCTTAATTTGCCTCGTTACATCTTTGGAACTTTTCGAAAGCCCTTGCAGGGTCCTTTGTATTCCTACGACGACAACGAATCCATTCATTAAATTTTATTTCCCCATGAAATTTTTATATTTCATTGTGGATAGGGACCCTTCTGGCCCTATTCGTCGAAGGATCCGATTGCAGAGATCATTAGCTTTAAGGGTTATGATCGAGAAATCGATATACGTGCTCCACATACCTTAGACATATTATACAATTTTTTAAATACTTTAATTTGAATAATGGGAATAGTTTTGGTCTCTTTTCTCATAAACGGCTATTGCATGTATAAGAAAACTGCAGGATATATTTTGAGACATCATGTTGATATTATCAAAAAAGTATACACAGAACTATTATAATACTTAAACAAATTCTCTTTGAAGGTATTATATAAATGTTCCAATTTCAGCTATAAATCGTGCTGAATTCATTTGAACATTTATAGTTTTCAATTTAAACCATAATACATATATATTTTTATACCAGTTTATACTTATATATTACTTGATTTTTGTGCAAAATTTGAAAATAATTGACGAAGTAGTTTGTTTACATTAATTTTTTAAAAAAATTATTAGACCGCTATTTTGTTCAACCATCTTGGATTTGTACCAACATTTCGTCCCCTATCTCACGTAACGACGTAACTGATAAAAATCGAAAAAATAAGTTACACCACTTGACACTTCCCTACAGGCACAACTTTTATCTGACGAAGTGCCGTAACTGTACCTCTCACGGTATCACGCCAGTTATGGTGTTTGGGTTAGACGTATCTGACAATCAACACCAAATTTTTCTCACGTACTAGCGTAAGTGCAGTTACGTCCCTTGGTGTACTTGAAATTTATTTGCTACGCTTGAAAATGAGAGCTGGCGTATTTACAGTACACGCGGTCATGCAGCGGCAGACTAAATTCTAACCTCAAAATTTAGTAAATTGTGATTGGAAATCTGCATTCACAAAGAGAGTTTATAGCTCGTCACCTGAATGTTACGGATACACTAAGAAAGACCACAAAGAAAGACAATCTCGCAGTCTCAAGACCATAACTTATATTCTAATCATAGACAAAAAAACCTGTTGTTATCTGTAACAAACTATCTCTGTCGACTTTTGATATCAGTGAATGAATGTGTCGAACTGCGCTGGTTAAAATAAACGAAGTACGTGTAATGGAAAAGGACCAAGAGGGATAGCCGACAATCAAGCACGGAAACTAAGGAGATGGAAACAAATATAAGATTCAAAATTAAGAAGCATATTAAATGATTTCCAAACGTTGAATCTCACTTTTGTAGAGGTAAAACACCCGAGATGTATCTCCATCCAGACCTCTCCTGGCCTAAAATGTTTTTATGTTTCTTGAATAATCTTCAATCGCTAGGAAGTAAACTTAAATGTGGTTATCATACATGCAGGAGTTTTTAAAGAGCAAAATTTATCCTTTTTGTCTCCCAGAAAAGACCAATGTTTTTTTGCTTTACGTATTTGGAAGGAGATGCGCAAGCTAAAGAAAACCTGAAAATCCAATACGATTCACACATTGTTGAAAAACACGGCAGCTAAGCAAAAGAAGACAGCATGCAAACAGGAGGCAACAGAAGATACAAATATATTGTGCGGTGTTTTTGATTTGAAACAAGTTATTTACGTCCCAGAAGGCAACAAAAGATACAAAAATATTGCCCGTGTTTTTGTTTTGTTTTGAAGAAAAGGGATGCTTTCTAAGCTCATAGTAATGAAATATAATGATTTTAAAGATTTTAAATTGTTGTCAAAGAGCTTCGCATTTTAAGTGTTAGAGAAACCTAAACTGGCAAAAGCATAAAATGGCCAAACATTATGGAAATAATGGTCAACAAGACCAATGAACAAATGATTTTTTTTTGAAAAATAGTCATTTCCAGAATGAATACGATGGTATTACCCTAAACAGATCCAGAGGTAGTCTTTCGATTTCTTCTTTAGTCAGCTCGAAAGATAATGAAAATAAATACAAATAATTAGTTGCGCTGTGCTCAGGACTTACACCTGTCATAAGACAACTGGAATTTCATAAGTCTTAATTTTCGTTATCACAAGATATTGCATGAAACAGACATTTTATTATAGCATTGGCGTTCTTGTTTTTAAAGTTGATTAATATATTGTTTATACAAAATAGTTCCCAATATTAGATTTGTTAATAGACAAAATTTATTTCCTTACTTCAAGTTTTGATTAAAATACAATTTACCCGAACTACCTGATATTTATTTTCATAATAATAACCTCACCTACAAAACGTTCATACGTCATACAGTACGGCATATCCAATATATCAATAAAAGAAAATCTCACAAAATGACGTATCTACATATTTTTCAAAAAAACTCAAAAACTAAAAAAAATACCTATCAAACAATGAAATAAGATAGCAACATATAAATGCCCCACAACCCCAGAATTTCCCATCAGTTTGATCATAGTTACAAAAACTAGAACAGGTAATACAGGTATTTTTTTATTTCCTTCTCCCCTGAAAAATATACAAAATCCGAGTTTTGAATCAGTTCATCTGTATATAACAACTAATTTTTCTGCAAATTTCTGAGTAAATTGGATAAGCACTTTTTTAGTAACGATTTTTTAACATTTTTTTAGTAACGATTTTTTAACATTTTTTAACAAAATATTTTCATCTTATTCTTATGTGATCCTTAATTTTTGACCTAAATTTCAAGTTAATTGCATAAGTAGTTTTTCAGCTATGTTGCAAACGGATCGACAGACAAAGAATTGAGAAAACATGTTTTTCGGCATCTAAAGACCCTGAAACGAGAAAATTGAAAAAATCTCAGAGGTTGATTTTTTTGGCTATTACAATACTTTCCTTTACTGGGAAAGTAAAAATTCATACTTTAAAACCGTTTTTAATATAGTATGGATTTGTTGCTAAAGTGTTTGTGAGTTATTGTTGGTAGAGTGTAATAACTTTAATAATATTTCCTTTAGATATATTTTGTATCTTTCAGTCAAAATATAAGACTCGAAAAACCTTCCCGTACGTACTTTTCAGACTTAAAACTCATTAATCTGCTTTTTTCTTAGTAACTACCAGGCCCATATCGTATAGAAAAGTGGCTTCGGTTACACCTCTTAAAAAAATTGTATGCTGTAGTTCGCAATCATCTGAGTAAAAGTTGGGTGAGAAATCTTAGCGCGGTACAGTACTTTTCCAAGATAAGAAAAAACATGGTGTCATATTGTTGACATTATAGATTTATGTTCAAGCTTTTCTCTTATTTTTGGGAGTACTATACCGTATGTAACAAAAGTCTGGACAGCTCCAAATGTCTCGAGAATTGCTCATCCAATTGTAATCAAAGCCAAAGGTGACACTTTCAACATTTCCAAGTACCGTTTTTCAGCAATTCATAAGAAAATTTATTTTTGAAAGAAGTTACCTTGTACTTTATTGTATTTTCCCATTCTACTAATTATTTTGAAGATGCTTCCTAAGATATATATTTAATTTCTAAATTCCACGATTTATGAAGGATTATTTTTTACTACTAATACTAAATACCTTATCGAAATACTAATTACCGCTAAAGAAAACAGATTTTGAAAATTTGATATCAAGTGCCTAAAGTGTTGTCAATTTATTTGTTGACAGTGAGCTAAATATTGCGGAAAAGCAGTCAAAACTTTAAGAAAGTTGTTAATTGTTCGATATTTCTACATACTGGAGACCAAGCGGGCCATTCAATACTACCCTTTCTTCCTATCCACTTTCTAAAAACACATTGTCAAGGTATTATCGAACTTCCCGAGCATACTGTAGGGGCGCACCATACTGGTGCAATCAGATGTCATTATATGGAATTGCATTAATGTCTAAAAAAAATTTCGGTTAATAAGAAACAACTTTGCTTAAGCCGGAACAATTTCAGTTCTTAATAATTATTGCAAATATCTGGCACCATTCAGATTTTTCTCTAAGATAAATGGACCTTTTATCCTCCGACCTATTATTAACCCAAACGTTAAGTTTTTGTGGAAATTAGGTGTGATGTTCTTGTATCCAGTTAGGGTTTTCCCTTGCTCAATATCGACAATTATGTCAATGATTTCAAATTTGACGTTGATAAAACTCAATATTTAAACTGACATCTAAATGCTGGCTTCATCGCAACTTAAGTCAAGTCCATCAGGTACATCTAGTACTAATATAAATTACTGCAATAGTTGTGTAATTAATATTTCCAATAAATAGTTTGTAATGCTTGTCTCACGATTGTAGATAAAGTATCTTAAAAAACTCATGTTGTGCTGTCATGTTTTTTTTATTTATTTTTCATGGCATTTGAATAAAGTATACCACCCCGTATCTCGAAAATCGCTCACACGATTTTGTTGCGACAATGGCAACTTTGGCTCAGTCGCAGACCGCAAATTATAAAATGTCTAAGGGATTTGACAGAAGCCATTTTCCCTAAAGATTCGCGAGTACTTCTTTGTTAATAAACATTTTTTAACTAAAAAAACCCAAAATTTTTTTATGGTGGATATTGTCCACTAGGAAGAGATCTCGGTTTACCGCATTTTAAATCCAAGCGTTGTAACTGGCATTCGAAGATTCTTTCTAAGATGCCTCGACTATAGCGCGTTGGCGCCTTAGGGTGAGAAAGAATATACCTTGCTTTATCTAGAGCCTTATAGTATCCATATCGGGAAACGCATTTCGGGTAATCAATATTTTCACTTAATACCACCTCCTTTCTGAGACTCCGCAAAATGCTTTTATGGTGAAAGACCATCCGTAAGCCTGTCTAATCTCAACTCTTGACGATTAAAATCTTAATATCCTACAGACATTATACGACATATAAACCCCCAATTAATATTGTTTTACTTGAAAGATCCCAAAGTAAAAACAGTATGCTCGCTTTATTTTTATAGTAAGGTACATATCTTCACTGAATATTTCCTCTACCTTGTTTTTATAAGACGCCGGGGCACCGTATTTCTTTAAACATCTGAGCTACAACCCTATTTACTCACATATTATGTAGTCAAAGGCCAAATACCGCGTACGTAATGTACAAATAAGTTAAAATGTGAAAAATCTACAAAAATTAACATGTTCAACAAAATTTTAAAACATTCCTAATAGAACTGTCGCTACAAAAAAAGAAATAGGGCTTTGATGTTAAAAACTAGTCTTTGCTAAAGTAACAGACTTACGAAGATGACGATATCAAAGACACAATTGGAAAATTGGTTATTAGGACTCCGAAGAAGTTTTAATACATTAGTATTCATACGGACAGTAAAACACCTAGAAAGCTTTTAAAAACTTACGGATCTGGTGTCTAAAACTACAGTTATAAAATACAGAAAAAGGTTTGTCATTAATTTAAAACTTATCATAATCTGGCTTAGAACATGATATTTAAAAATGTAAACTTTAGATTGTAGATTGTCTTCTAAATTAAAGGGGATGTGTATTTTATCATTTTTATCTTCTCATGAAGTAAACAAATACAAGTTAGTCTGAATATGTGTGTATTGATTTAATACAAATTACTGTTTTAACGTTAGATGTTAGACATAATTAAGAGTATTATACTTTTTTTTTGTTAATTATTAGCATGAAATATACAATAAACGTAATCTTAGTTGAAACGTTCACAAACGAATTTTTCCTTTTCAAAAAACTTAATATTTTGTGGCAATTTTTATTACTAGTGAATTTGGTAAAATTTTATTATAATATTTACGACAATAGTGGCTTATCACAATAAACTCTTTTTAGAATAGTAAATAATATCTTCAAATATAATTTTTTTGTCAAGTTTCTCATAAAGGGAATATGTGCCAAAAAATTTAATGACTTAAAAGCAATGAAGAATAATCTCCAAGATAACATAAGATCTTAGATCTTAAATTTTTGGCTAAATATGAAGGTCCAAACCTTTCCCCACTTCTTTATGATAATGCCCAGTTATATTCCTTTAGAAACCCTACTACTACCCGAATTTTTAAAGTTTACTTAATAATTTTCTACAAGCCAGAGAGAAAACTATTTTTTAACAAAAACTCTAAACAGCACCATTTCCTGCAGCAGAAATCGTTTTGACCAGTTAGCGAGTTCGTGCATTCCGATAAGAACTTCACATTGCAGTATTCTGGTCACGTAGCTCTTTAGCACGCTTTTCAGTTGAATCTAGAAAAATATTTAAAGATAGTTTAATTGATAATGTTTTAAAAATCTACGCCTTCGACATGACTAAATATAGCAAACAAATTTAACATATCCATAAATTATAGTCTAAACAAAAATCTAGAGAAGAAGCAGAAATCTCTGTATCATAAAAGTAGTATATAAAGGAGCTGAAACATTTCTTATCTTCACTTTTGTTAATTGTATGTTTCTTAAATTGATCCAATTATTATTTGACAATTTTTTTAGATTTTTTGTTTATACTTCAAGTCAGATAATTGTTAAACAATAGCTACTAAAATTATTTCGCTTTATGGATACTTTATCACGATTATACTGTATGAGATTTTGACATTGCGATGTTTTTAATTATTACAATCTATTAGGTATTAATTATTGAAATTAACAAAATTAAATTTTTATTGAGCTTCAATAATAAAATTAATAACTAATAGCTTTTGTATAGCATTTATCCGACTGGAAAAATAAACGTTAATTAACAATAGGCTCATTTTATGAAAAATCAATGAATTTTTTTTGCTCCTTCAAGTATTTAGAAAATACCGTATTTTGTTTTTAAATTTTGAGTTAATTTTTAATAGTGTAAATATTCTTTTTTTTACTTGTTACGGTCGGTTTTGGGGCATCGTAACGGATTGGCGCTCCCTGCGCGGATCTCTATCTTCAACATAAATTAAAATTATTAATAATAGAGATAGAGTTCAGGAAGTCGATTTTTTTTTTATTGGAAATTTCTTCCTATTTAAAAATCTTTTTTTATTTCCGAAATATAAGTTTCCGAATTATTGCACAAAACCCCAAGTAGCAAGATGACGTTACTTTTAAGTCGATACAACGTTTTCTAGGTCTGTAACGTTAATGACTTATAATTATAAGCTATTTAAACATTACATTTTCAACGTAACGAACGTTTGAGACCTTCATAGTTGATGTGACGTCAATTTTTAAACTTTCGATATTGCGCGAAAGAAATAACGCCATATAGACCTATATATGAAATTTTTAAAATTTTATTGCTCTATGATCTGTATTTAATAATAATAATAATTTATTTTGAAGTCTTTCTTAAAGAGCCCTACAAAAATAAATCCAGTGGACTTAAGTCTGGGCTTCTAACTAGCTACCTAAGAAAACCTTATCTTTTTATTCAAAAAGTATTACATATTTAATTAATTAGTGATTGAGCTCAACATTAAGGGGAGGTGCGTCATCTTGCTGCCTTCCAAAAAATGTTCTATTTTATTCCGAAAAATAAGTTAACCTCTTTTTTTAAATCTTAATTTGTTAATAACATTTAAAATTATTTATGTGCCAATTTAAAACTTTTGCACATTTTTCTAGACGGCGCGGGCGGTCCGTATCGAATGATCCCTCAGCCCTCACTCATCTTTTTACTAGTAGTAGCAAGAATTAATACGAATTAATAATTTGTTAACTAGACTAAATAGTAATAAAATAAATGTAATAAATCTTTTTTAAAAAAGAGCTTTTATTTGTAAACTATTGAACTGGAACGTAAAAAATAATTAAACTTCTAAAAAAGTTCAGGCGAAACATACATACTAACTATCTAACTAACATTCAAGAGAAGATAAATGAAAGCTTTTAAAATAGGTCAAACTTCTTTCATAGTTTATGAATTTAAATTTGAAATATATTTTTTTTCAATTTCCAAGGAGTTAATTAAAAAAAAAACGTAAAACATGTCAAATTTCTTTTATCTCTTTGTATATCTATGTTTTTTCCACAATACAAAATGATCCTAGTGTATACAGGAGCCCTTTAAAAATAGCATTTTTTTTAATTTCCGTAACTCATAGTTGTTTAAAGAGTATAAAACATTAAATCTTAATAAATAAATCACTAATATTGTTAAAGAAAGGCAAAATTCGATGAGTGTATTATATTTTTTTATATAAACTTCAACATGAGAAAACCACTGAAGTACATACAAGGTGGTCCAAAAATAGAGCCTGTAGCTCGGGAACCGTTAATGACAGAACTTAAGGAAAAAATATTTATAGGTAAATTGGTCAAGAGAAATCGCTGTAAATTATTTTAAAGTTCGCAAGTTGGCCGCTAGGGGAAGTATCAGCAACACAAAAGTGTAAATGCCAATTTTCTCCTAAATTTATATAATTGTGGTACATTGAAAATATAAGGATTGTATTCTTCAACCAATTACGCGCTTTTTTGCTTCAGACCATTTTTGTCTATTTTCAAAAATCAAGTGGTGGGGGAAGGACAAACATTTTTACTTTCAAATGTAAACATCTCTGTTTTGGATGAACCGATTTTATTCAAATTGGTGTCGTTGTTTGGGAATTCTCCAAATAATGCTGATTTTCTCAAAAAAAGCAATGGTACGCTGTGATTTTTATATCACAGTTTATTAGGTAGTCAGGTCCGCATTTAAATTAAGAAAGTTGATGATAGTCTCTAGAATACGAACCAGTTTTCCGGTTTTTCTAAAATTTTACGAATAATTGAAATGAGAGATGAAAATAATTTCCACTTTGCCATTGTTACCTTTTCTCCTCTATAAAATGGCAAGGTTAATTTTCCAATCTGACGTTTCGGATTTGAGAGACCTTCATCAACTTTCTTAATTTAATAACAAACTTGAATTTTTTATTTCACTATTCAATGCCCTTCATAACTATCAAATCCGTTATTTTATTAAATAATATTATACGTTAAGCATCCATCAATTCACCTCTTTTTAGTCGTTAGTAAACATGATTTTTCTCTTAGAATAATGCATATTACTGTAAGATATCACAACCCGATTTTTTTAAACTAATAATGAGAAGTTTTTTTTTACTGTATGACTAGCAGCGTTACCATACGTTCTGATTTTCGCGGGATGTCCTGATTTTTGACCTAAATAATAATGTACTGGATGAACAAAATCCTGTTTTTAAAAAAGTTGTAGTTAAAATTGAAGTTTTTTCACATATCTTATCTAGCATGGAAAAACAAGTGCAGAAGACATTTCCAGTTGCTCATCTACTTATCAGGAAGCTTTTAGTAAAAGCAGAATATCGATTTTTTTTAAACTGATTTTTTAAAAATTTAATTAGACCCCCATTTTTTCCGTCATGTTGAATTAGCACCAAAATTTTTACCAGTATGTCCCTATATCAAATCTATAAGTCAATTAAATAAGAGGTTTCGTACGTCTATATTTTTAAACAATTTATTTCGCCGCTATTTTATTCCGCTATCTTGAATTCCTACCACAATTTTTACCAGTCTATTTCTTTATCACATTTAAAACTTGCACAAAATTTTAATTCAATATAATAAGTAGTTTTTTTAGGCTGTTTCTAAAATATTTTACTACGCCGCCATTTGGTTTTGCCATCTTCGATTCGTACTAAAATGTTACCAGTTTATTCTAATGTAATACTGGATTTTGGTGCATTATTTTAGGTAAATTGTATAATTAGTTTTTGGTCTCCATTTGGATTTTCACCAAAATATTACCAGGTCATCGTTTTGAAGTCCATCGGGTAAGTATTTTTTATCTATGCTGAGAACAACACACAGACCGATTGAATTGAGAAAACATGTCTTTGGCATCTAAGGACCTAAAACTGGGAGGGTGACTTCTTTTTCATTATTACATTGATTTTTGAAGAAAAAATAATATCAATCTAACAAGTAGTTTCTTGTACATTTGATATCACTCTAACAAGTAGTTTTAAGGGCTGATTTTTCCAATATTTTATTTAGCCGCCATTTTGTTTCGCCATCTTAGATTCGTGCCAAAATTTTACTAGTTTATTCATATTTAATATTTGAGTTTCACTAGGCCGATATTTTGTTCCAACATATTGGAATTTTACCCAAATGTTAGCATTTCATCCCCATGTGACCAAAATTTGAAGTCAATCGGATGAGTAGTTTTTTCGTTATGCCCCGAAAAGACAGACCTACAAAGACAAACAGAACATCGGAATTGAGTAAACATGTTTTTCGGCATCTAGCGACCACGAAACGTGAAGATCTGAAAAAATTCGAAGGGCGATTTTTGCAGAATTACAAAACTTCTCCTTTACGAGGGAAGTAAAAAGCATATTTTGGGTTATCCTGTTTTTCCCATGTATTTTATTGGTATTTGGTCAAAGTTTAACATGTATCTTCAAAAACTAGTTATATCAAAAAATTTAAAAAATTCATCGAAAGTATGTTTAGGATAACTTTGGCTTTCCAAATATCATCTCTTATGAAATACGTACGAACAGATTGATTTGAATTATCATATTTTGAATTATAGTAAATAAAAAATATGCAGTATCACAAAAATTTATTTTTTGTCCACTGATCTATTTTTTATCGAAATTCTTTCTTTAGATTTTGTTATGCATGTGCCCTATTTAATTTTAATTAGGAACTCTAAATTCACTAGCAACTAAGTTCTTTTAAATTAAGAGCTCAGTATTTAACTTTTTCTATAGAATTGGCCACCACTCCTGAATATCGAAAAGTGTGCCACTTCATTATATTAATTAGAAGATTTCCCCTCAATTTACTGTATTTAACCGTTGCAACGGTTAAGAATTCTAATGAATACTACCTTTTGTTTCTAAAATGGATATCTTAAAAGGATTTCCTAAAGGTTGCTTGATAAATCTTTTGTGCAGGTATACTCGCTATATTGCGGGCGGCTAGAAAGGGTAAAAAATACTTCCATAAGACAAAATTTGCGTGGTCTAGCGGTGGCTTGGGAGAGTAACCTGAATATTGGAATGGAAAGGGAATATAGAACTTTAATTTAACCCTTTAAAGGTATGCGGTTTGATTTTCGTGTGGGTGCTTTTTTTCTTCTGTTATTTACGTTAATGTTTTCATATTTGTGGTAGTATGCCTTACACCTTAAAATACATTTTGTATACAAATTTAATATTTTATTACCAGATAGGAATCAGTTTCTAAAACAATGTTATTGGCATCATATTTATAGGTAGGGTTATAGGTACATAATTGGATTGGTCTTATTATTATTCTTATTTTTATGATAGAAATACGTCTCATAAAGGTGTAATATCCCTGATTTTACGAGATATTTTTCTAGTATTAACAACATTGACGTAGCCAATTGCTTTACCGATCTGAGTGAAAGAGCCAAAACTCGCCAAACGTCATTTTTAACCATTTAGAAGACACGTAATATGTGGCTTAGCAAAACACAAATAGCTTTTTTATTGGCATGATTCTAGACAATTTTGAGTGCGGGTTGTATATAGAAGTGAAACTTGTGATACTACTGCCTCTTGATCGATTCTAGTTACGGAATATATGCAAGGAAGACCCTTGCATATGTATGGAAGTATTTTTTTTACTCTTTCTGTCCGCCCATAACACAACGAGTATAACCGCACTAAAGATTTTATAAGCAACCATTAGGAAACCTTTTGAAGACATCGGTTCTAGAAACAAAAGGTATTATTCATTAGATTGTTTAACCGTTGTAACGGTTAAATACAGTACAGTGAGGGAAACCAACTAATTAATATCATGAATTGGCCATACTTTTCGATAATTAATAACTTAATTCTCAATTAAAATTAAATAGGGTTCACGCATATAAAATCTAAGGTAAAAATTTCGACAAAAATAATTAATTTTTGCGTTACCACAGATTTTTTATTTACGATAATATAAAATATGATAATTCAAATCAGTCTCTTCCTACTTATTTTACAAGAGATTGTATTTGAAAAGCCAAAGTTTTCATAAAAATGTCCCCACGCAAAAGATACATCAGAAGCTGAAAGTATTTCCATATCGAATCTATTATTTTGCACTCTAACCAGAAAATGTTCTTATTAAAATTTAATATATTCCTTCTATATACTACGATCGAATATAAAATATCATGTCATATAGGGTCGAAAAAAGCAGGTATGTTTATGATGTTTTATTAATTAATTTTACGGCCAATAAAAACTTGGTTTTAAACAAATTGGGAATTTTACATTACTAATTCAAAAAAAGGTCTAGATTTTATATAGTAGCAAATGGTAAAGGACCTCTCATACTTTTTATGGAAACTGGCGTTAGGAGATTTTTTTGATATAATGCAGAATGCAGTTCTCGATGTTCTATTCAAAAGTTCTCATGGTAGAATGGGATCCTACGACCAGTTTTTGAAGATACATGTTGTTAAACTTTGATAAAATACCAATAAAATATATGAGGAAAACAGAGTAACGCAAAATATGCTTTTTACTTCCCTCGTAAACGGGTAGAATTGTAATCTTGAGAAAATCGCCCTTCGAATATTTTTCAGATCTTCAAGATTCATGGTCCGTAGATTCCGAAAAACATGTTTCTCAATTTCGTCGTCGTTCTGTTTGTCTATGTCGATCTGTCTTTTCGCGATTGATTTCAAATTTGGGTCACACTGGGATGAGATGTTAACCACTAGAGGGGTACAATGATACATCAAATGGAGTAAATTCATACATTAACTAGGATATATTTGAAATAATGTTGAATATGGTTTTGATAGTACTTTATTAAAAAAACATTCTCATGTTATGACATTATATTTATATCGTAAAGTAAAATATTAAATGGATTATAAATGGAAAAAAATAAAAAATAAAAACAAAGTTTGTCAAACTAACACAACAGTTTGAATCCACTGAACATTATAATAGTTTGGATCAAAAAAGAATATTAGGTTTTGTTAATTTAAGAAGAAAAAAATATATTGAACGTCATAAGAGGTTAAATCAAGAGAAAATTTAAACAAACGTGCTGGATAACATTAGGTTCGGGCAGTTTAAGAAAAACATCTGATATCTCTACAGATGGTGTGTCTGGCACATTTGGACAAACGAAGGTTTCTGATGTAACCTTTTTTCTTAAATAAGATACTTTGAACTCTGAATATCTAAATAAACCTGTAACTTGGCCGACATGAGTGACAACTAATCTCTTTTTTCAAAGTTAATTAAAATTCGATAAGGGGTAAACTTATGTCTTATTGGAATATTCTTATAATTTTTATAGAACTCATTTACAGCATTTCTATTAAATCCAAATGATCTAGCAGCGCTTGTGTTCTCGAGTTTTCTTAATCCAAGACGTCCATGCCTTTTCCTAAAACCCCACGACCAATCAATGCCAGCTATTTTTTGTTCTTTCCAACTTGGTGGACATTTTAATTCCAGTTTTTTTCCGTATTCAAATGCAAGTTTTCTAACCTGATTTAACGTTAATCCATAATGCATCTTGCTGCATGTTATAATATATTCATTCCGCAGTTTTTCTTCGTTAACCGAAAACACCTGTGGCGAACAACATTTTGGGGAATATACGCGATCTTCCACTGGCATTTTCAAGGCGATGCTGTAGTGTAGGTGCCTTTATGTAATATTTTTCTGCTGATTTTCGTATTGATAATGAGCCATCGAGCACCTCTTACACAGCGGCTACCATGGCTTCTTCACTAAGAGTGTTGCGGTCTATTTTTCTAATGTGATTTTTCCTGAAAACAATACACCTTTGTCACCATAAGAGCAATAAATAAAATGAACATTAAAAATATTTTAAAAAATAAACTAACTATTCAACTAAAAAGTAAAAAATTACATATTTAATGCAGGAAGTTAATTATTTGAACAGAATTAAGAGAAAAAAATTAATATTTTCTTTGTAGGATGGCACCCCACGTACGCCTCAAACTTATAAGAAAATATTCAAATTTTTAACTGTTCTATGTTTTTGTATTTAACTTCTTACACTAAATATTATTTTTTACTTTTTAGTTCAATAGTATATAAATAAAAGCTTGATTTTAAAAACAATTTTACGTTTATTTTATTTTGTATTTTTAGCATTATTTTTTTATGCCAGAAAGGCAGGCATACGAAGAAAGCAAGTTATATAAAAGCTAATAACAATAAAAGACAGACGTGGGGGCAGATTGATACACACAAAAGTGCCCTGCGCCATACTGTATCAATCTTCCCCATATGTTTTAGGTATCAAAAAATTTTTTTTTTCTAAATTTGCATAATCATGTAATAAATAGAAGCATAACCATTATTTTATACAAATAGACTTACCTCTAAAAATGAAAAACTCACAAATATAATAATAACAATCAATTTATGCTAGCGCCGAAGTAAACGCAATAAAAAAGTTACGAATTCACGTGCACGTAGCACGAAAAAATTATTTCTTAATATGCAAAAAATAAAAAGTTTCGCAGCTTTTTTTGAAGTATTCGGTTAATTTTTTTAAAATATGTATCATCGAAAAAAATAAAAAATTTCGATGTCAAAACATTTACTACAACAATTTCTATTTCAACACGACACATTTCAAGTTCTATTCTAGACACATTTTTCAATCCTATAAGAATTAAAATTTTAAAAATGAATATTTCTTAAGCTAAAGATTAAATTATTGGAATTATTGAGATATTTGTATAAAAAAAAAACGAACAAATTTAGTCACAAATGCGATTGAATTCAGTGTTAAGGAAAATCGAATACAAGAAGCCGAGACAACGGTTGAAAATCAATAATATAATGTTTGGTCAAATAGTAAATCGTTTATACAAAATCGAAGCAGGTTTACTTCTGGTGTTACAAACTTGCAACCAGCTACCCCGCAAATTTTACCTGTTGATCCTCAGAGTATGGTTTTAGCGATACTGTGTACGAGTTGGTTGTTTTTCAGATCTATTACCGCAGCAATATGATTATTAAACAAATAAATAATAAGCACTTATTTTTTGTGATAATTTTAGAGAATAAAAATGTTGTCTTAAAAGAAATTGTATGTACAGTCTTGTGCATCTAAAAGTCGTACATCGATTAAAGGCTATTGTAAATCAACCTTGTCAGTTTGAACATAATGATTGACAAAACTGCGAAAACAAAAATTATTTATTTTATAAGTGCAGTTGTTTGCCATATTTCATTATAAATAGTGTAATGCCTCAGCCCGATTATTTAAAGCGGGCTCGGTTCTGGTACGATTTAATACATCTCGATTTTTGACCTTTTTTGAGTTTTATTAGGAAGCTTACCTCTTACTTAGCTTACTCCATTTAAGCAAAACAAAAAGCGTGGATGAAATTGCAGTTTTTCACAAAATAATTCAAAATAGAATTGATTTGTCAAGTCGTACTATGGCACTTTTAACATATTTGAAATTCCCTTACATTTTATGTATGTGACTGTTGTTGTAAGTTGATATATGTGTATTTTGAAAGACTTGTTTATTTCTAGTATATATTTATTAAATTAGAATTGTTTTTTTTTTTTTGAAATTACGAATATGAATAATTTTCTAACATAATATCTAACAAATGAAGTTTATTTCGTATCTAAACTCTGCTAACTTAACTGCATGTCATTTAGTCAGCCGGTAAGCGCTGTTGCCAAAGTAAATTTTGTTTTATTTTTTGATGTGCCAGTAATATTTTTTTATATAGTTGGGTTGGTGCAAGTCAGAGTGGAAAGGCATTAGACGGATTGGTATTGGGTTAGCACCAGGTTTCATCCACGCTTTTTTTTTGCTTAAATATAGTAAATTTAAGGTAAGCTTTCTAACAAAACCAAAAAAAAGGTAAAAAATCGAGATGTATTAAATCGTATCAGATCCACGGGCTCAAATAATCATATATGTCCAAGACGGTACGCCGATAAGAAGTATACTCTATATTATGAATGTAAATAAAAAGGCCGTGTTGAATATAAAGAGCACATGGGAAACTGAAGGACGCGTTGATAAAAATAAACTAACCGAAAAATCCAAAATAATTACTTAGGTCGAAGACAATCCACTTTTGCAGTATTTGGAGATAATCTATTCGAAGTAGCAACAACAAACAAATTTTCCTGCATCAAGATCCACAGCAAGCCGCAGAATAAAAAATCGCGGTTAAAAAAATGTGCCGCTGCCAAAAAAGTGATTCTAGGAAACGAGCATAAATAGGAAAAGGTTATTAAAATTGGAATGTTTTTTTAGAGATGAAAAAATGTTTCTGTCGCATTTAGTGGGCAGGTAGGAGTGCACAGGCCCTAAGGAACAAAGTTTAATAAAGAATATATTTACAACTCCGAAAGATTTTCTATGAATATATAGGCGTGGCTAAGTCTTCGAGGCCTGGGAGTGTACTGGATCATAAATGAAAGATTTAACGCGATTACCTATAAAAATACACTAGTGTGTTACATCATTTTCCTAATCAAAATTTAATATATCAACGAGATAACTGCCCTGTCCATAATGCAGCGATAATAACAGAACGGTTTAACTAAAACAATTTAGAAACATTAGTGTGGCTACTCAAATATAGTTTAAATTTTTCATTAATTGTTAACGTTACATTTATTTATTCGTATTTTTTAAATATTTTTATAAGAGGGTAAGCTGTGTGAACAGATTTTTTTTTGAGTTAGCATAAATAAATTGAAAAAAGGTCATATTTGGTTAATCTTTTACTAAGAGTTTCTGAAGAACGTAATAAATTGGTAGATCCTCTTAACTTAGCTATGAAAAAGTTTTGATCGGCGGAAATTTCAATGAGATCCACCTTTCCAACAACATTTTACACAATGGCTTTCTTCATAATTATGTGATGAGTCAAGTTCCACAATGCGAATAAATACACAAAACCGTTAAAATGCTAGGCAAACAAATTCAATAATGTTTTCCATATTTTGGAAACATTGCAAGTAAAAATTAATAATTATCACATGTTGCAGCGAGGAATTTCTCTTTTTAACATGAACTCTAAACATAAAAACCGAGAAAAACTATTTTTTTTGGTGCAATTGATATAAACTTGTTCCCGAGAAAAAACGAATTTTCCAATTTTTCAGCAATTTATTAACTCTTGCAGAGATTCTAGAGAATGAATGTACAATTTGCATAGTTTACAAGAGCTACAATTTGAAAAAGATGGCCTTTTTTTAATTTTCTTGAGCTTTTTTCTTCAGTTAATGAACTAAAACTCTAAAAGGAACTTATGTTGAATTAAACCCTTATCTATATCTTTAAAATAGATAGAGTCAATGTCCGTACGTTACAAAACTTTCCATGTAAATCAGGTTTACAAATTCACTTACTTACTTACCACTAGCTTTGAATGACGACTTGTAATATACCAGGATAACCCTGCAGATTATATTTTACGAGATCTGTCTTTCAGGGTTAAAAATTACTTATTTAATGGTGCCATAGGTCTGAATTTCTTGTATACAGAAATGTTGATTTGCATATTTCATCGGACATAGACTAAGGAGTCATACATTAATCAATAGGGGTTATATCAGTAGTAGTTAAGCTTTATATTAGTCACGATTTTTACAGGTTTCTTGTCTGCAAAGGTTATTAGTATTGTGTCTTAGGCTCTTAAATAAGTTCAAATTACTCAAATTAAATATAAGGTTCTGTAACTAAAAGGAATTAAATAATTCACTTCCTTAATC
This sequence comes from Kuschelorhynchus macadamiae, assembly GCA_030620095.1. Lineage (NCBI taxonomy): Eukaryota > Metazoa > Arthropoda > Insecta > Coleoptera > Curculionidae > Kuschelorhynchus > Kuschelorhynchus macadamiae. The sequence continues at coordinate 317,085 of JAUTXW010003008.1, forward strand.
CACCCAGTGGTAATAAATTAAATTTAAGGTTAGATTTTTTACTAATATTTCATGTGTCCCAATTTAGTTCAATACATTGTCATTTAGTAACACATATACTGTCTTTTCAAACATTTTTATTGGGCGCCATTTTGTTCCATCATATTGTATTCCTACCAGTATTTTACCAGTTTCTACCTATGCCACACTTGATTTTTTTGGTATATTTTAAAATAAATATAATAAGTAGTTTCTCAGTCTGATTTTTTAAATATTTTATTAGGCCGACATTTTGTTTTGCTATTTTGGATTCATATTTCCCAAATGGTACTTATTTATTCTTATACAGCATTTGATTTTTGTAGAAAATTTGAGGAAAATTAGATAATTCGTTATTTAGCAACAATTTTTTTAACGTTTCACTAGATCACTAGGCCGCCATTTTGTTCCGGCATATTAGATTTGTATCAAAATATTACTAGATCATCTCCATATGACCTAGACACTAAAACGTGAAAATATGTAAGATCTGAGAGGGTGATTTTTTTACGATAACGAACATTTTATTGGACCGTCATTTTGTTCCGCCATCTTGAATTAGTGCCACAATTTTACTAGTTCTTCTCCATACCACAATTAGTTATAGCATTTAATTTGAAATCATTCCATTTAATAGTTTTTCAGGCTGAATTTTTAAATATTTTATTAAACCGTCATCTTGGATTCTGACCAATTTTTTACCATTTGATTCCTACATAATACTTGATTTTTGTGCAAGATTTGAGATAAATTGTATAAGCAGTTTTTTGGTAATAATTTTTTTAACATTTCACTAGACCACCATTTTGTTTGGCTATATTGAACTTTTACCAAAATGTTACTAGGTTATTTTTAATTTTTGGCTAAAATTTGAAGTCAATCGGGTGAGCTATGCCACGAACTGACAGTGGTCACCTGCTGATTATTTCATGATTACAAACATTTTATTTGGCTACTATTTTATTCTGCCATCTTGAATTTATTGTAACAGAGTAGACTATAACAACTATAGAGTATATATTTTTATATATTCTAAATATAATTCAAACAATATTTTACTGAAACAGGCTTGATTATTTCAAAGGAATTATAAGAGGATTTGTTTAATATTAGTTTCGAGAATTTTAAAACCCAAACAAAGTAATAAATATCATATATCCGAAACGCTATATTTTAGACTATATAGACAGATCTATGTATAAACTTTCTTAAGCGTCTTATACCTCCCTTCGAGAGTTTATGGTCCCATATGGCCCGTTATTTGGTTCGTTGCAATCATAGTAAATGGTCAATTTACTATGTTAAAAATACAATAGAGTACTTTGTAATAGGAATATTACCGAACAACCATGTTTTTGGGGCATCATTTTCCCTACAGAAAACAGGGTTTTATCGTGCCTTTTTTTTTTTAAATTGGCAGGCTATTGATTTGGGAGATATTGGAGATAACGCATCATTAGGCAGCTCAGAAGAACAGTGCACCGATCCCACTTTTAACACAGATCCCAGTTCCGGCGAGCCACATTTGATTGTTTAAAGTGAATTAAATGATTTAGTACGTGATTTGGGGTTATCCAAGCAACAGTCAGAACTTTTGGGTTCCCGTCTTAAGGAATGGAACCTATTGGCCAAAGAAACAAAAATTATGAATTTCAGAAAAAGAAATGCTATGTTTCTGAATTCTACAGTATGGAAAATTCTTTGTGCGGGTATACTGATATAGACAGTTTAATGCAAGAACTTGATATTGAACATTTTCCCTGTGAGTGGCGCTTTTACATAGACTCATCTAAATATAGCTTAAAAGCTGTGTTATTGCATAATAGAAATTTAAAACCCTCTATACCAGTTGCCCATTCAGTTGCAATGAAAGAAAATTAAATATATAGTTATAAATGGCAGATATGTGGGGACTCAAAAGTTAAAGCGATTTTAGTGGGACTTCAAAGGGGATTTACAAAATATTGCTGTTTTCTTTGTTTATGGGACAGTCGTGCAATAAATCAGCATTATGTAACAAAAAATTGGCCAGAAAGAAGAGAATTTCAACCAGGATCTCAAAATGTTAAATTTATACCTCTTGTTGATCGCAAAAATGTCCTTTTGCCTCCTCTTCACATTATACTTGGGCTGATGAAAAATTTTGTGAAAGCTTTGAATAAAGATGGTGATGGATTTAAATACCTAAGACAAGTCTTTCCCCAGTTAAGTGATGCCAAACTAAAAGAAGGCATTTTTATTGGGCCACAAATCAGAAAATTGCTGGACGATGTCAATTTTATGGAAAAGCTTACCAGGCAGGAACTCAGAGCATGAAATTCATTTGTTAATATAGTAAGAGGATTTTTAGGCAACAATATGGATGAAAATTATGAACAATTAGTTAATGAACTCTTAGATGCCTATAAAGCGCTTGGTGCCAGAATGTCATTAAAAATTCACTTCCTCCATTCCCATCTGTCATTTTTTCCTAAAAATTTGGGAGCTGTTAGTGACGAGCAGGGTGAAAGGTTTCACCAAAATATCAGAACAATGGAAATACGGAACCAAGGACGATGAGATCCAGCCATGATGGGTGACTACTACTGGTTTTAGAAGAGAGAAGATAGAACACCTCATAAACGGAAACAATAAAGTTTAATTAGTGTTTTAAGTTAATATTTTTCCCGTTTGCTTTTCTCTTAGATGTATGGTATGTTTAATAGGCGAAAACTGTAAACATAGTCAATAAACAGGGTTCAAAATTTTCTGAAATCATTTTTTCTATAGATATTAACAGTAAGTAAGTAACATTCGATATGGTTCTACAACTCTAACAAGAAGTATCTCCTACAAATGTCGTGCTGTTGTGTGAATCAAATTCATGTTTTGTGATACTATACAAACACCGGACAAAACTAAACGTAACTGTTTTTTTCTCGAAATATTTTTTTACCGACTAAATTAAGACTGACTCCTTTAGGTCATATTCCCGTTATTTTAATAGTAGAAAATTGTGATTTTGACAGTTTTTCAAAATATTATGATATACATGCTAGTGTCCCATCCCTTCCCAGTTCGCGACATAACTTAAAAACGACTTACCAGATTGGGTTCAAATTTTACTCAAAAATTAAGGCTCGTATTGTCCGGTATTTGTATAGTAGAACAAAATATGAATTGATTCACACAACAGCACGATATTTGTAGGAGATACTTCTTGTTAGAGTTGTAGAAGCATATCGAATGTTACGATACTTAATATCTATAGAAAAAATGATTTCAGAAAATTTTGAACCCTGTTTATTGACTATGTTTACAGTTTTCGCCTATTAAACATACCATACATCTAAGAGAAAAGCAAACGGGAAAAATATTAACTTAAAACACTAATTAAACTTTATTTTTTCCGTTTATGAGGTGTCCTATCTTCTCTCCTCAAAAACCAACAGTAGTCACCCATCATGGCTGGATCCCATTGTCCTTGGTACCGATTTCCATTGTTCTGATATTTTGGTGAAACCTTTCACCCTGCTCGTCACTAACAGCTCCCAAATTTTTAGGAAAAAATGTCAGATGTGAATGGAGGAAGTGAATTTTTAATGACATTCTGGCACCAAGCGCTTTATAGGCATCTAAGAGTTCATTAATTAATTGTTCATAATTTTCATCCATATTGTTGCCTAAAAATCCTCTTACTATATTAACAAATGAATGAAATGAGTTCCTGCCTTGTAAGCTTTTCCATAAAATTGACATCGGCCAGCAATTTTCTGATTTGTGGCCCAATAAGAATGCCTTCTTTTAATTTGGCATCACTTAACTGGGGAAAGACTTGTCTTAGGTATTTAGCCTTCACAAAGTTTTTCATCAGCCCAAGTTTAATGTGAACAGGAGGCAAAAGGACATTTTTGCGATCAACAAGAGGTATAAATTTAACATTTTGAGATCCTGGTTGAAATTCTCTTCTTTCTGGCCAAATTTTTGTTACATAATGCTGATTTATTGCACGACTGTCCCATAAACAAAGAAAACAGCAATATTTTGTTAATCCCCTTTGAAGTCCCACTAAAATCGCTATCCCTTTTGAGTCCCCACATATCTGCCATTTATACCTATTGTAGTTTATTTTATCCAAATTTTCTTTCATTGCAACCGAATGGGCAACTGGTATAGAGGGTTTTAAACTTCCATTATGCAATAGCACAGCTTTCAAGCTATATTTAGATGAGTCTATGTATAAGCGCCACTCAAGGGGAAAATGTTCAATATCAAGTTCCTGCATTAAAGTGTCTATATCAATACTTTCCTTAAGATGGGAACCCAGAAGTTCTGACTGTTGCTTGGATAACCCCAAATCACGTACTAAATCATTTAATTCACTTTGAACAATCAAATATGGCTCGCCGGAACTAAGACCTGTGTTAAAAGTGGGATCAGTGCACTGTTCTTCTGAGCTGTCTGATGATGCGTTATCTCCATTATCTCCTAAATCAATAGCTTGCCAATTTAAAGGCGCAATCGGCACTGGCAAATTTGCATTATGAGGAACAGGTCGTATGGCAGATTGCAAATTTGGATATTCTATATTATGCTTTCCTTTTTTGGAATAAACTTCAGTCTTGTCAGGCAAAAATAACAATCGTCAGAATGATTGGTGGGTTCTCGCCATACCATTGGAACTGCAAAAGGTCTACTTTTTCTCTTTCCTTTCATCCACTGCACCAATGATACACTACAACTAATACAACACACATGGGGAGCCCACCGCTTATCTTGATCCACAATTAACACACCAAAATATTTAAAGTAGGCTTTTTTACATTTTCGGAAAATGGCCTGGCTTGTGATTTCACTAGAAATTCTTCACAAATATAACAGAAATTCTGCAACTTCGGCGCGTTTGACTCGACATTCTCGTCTTCACATACACTTGCTATCGATACACAGAGAACCACTCAATTCGAAACTCAACAGAAGAGTGATGTTTAACGTTTATTTTATATATGTTGTAAACAACCCAGTCTAAGTAATTTTTCCGTTGTAAAATAGACCCATTTTAGCCGCCTTGCAATAAATTTTTTTACCTGTCAATATAAAAGGTTATAATTAGACTATTCATAGGTGTACTTTTGGCTACGTTTTAAAAAATCACCTTTTTTCACGCCAGTAAGTTCATGTTCGTTTTTATTTTATCCTTTTTTTTTTCACTATAATCTGTAAAGCTTATTACTAAAATAGTTATTTTTTCAGGTTGAGTATGAATGGCCGTTAGGCTAGACTCCTCCTTTGTAATTATTAATTTAATCATTAATTAATTGCAATAAAGTCGTTATTTATTTATTTATTTATTTATTTTTATTTATTTATTTATTAAAAAATGGTACGTATTAGGGCTTTCCGAATATTTTTTTTATTATTGAGAGGGTATTTTCAGTGTGAAAATAATGAGCTGGCCTATGTTAGAAAATTCTTGTCGGCCAGTGATTAAAACAACACTATTGTTTTTAATTTAAAATGTTACTGAAAATTAATTAAATATAAGTGCATTCCAACAACCAATATCTGATTAACATATTGAATGCAAGAAATAAAAAATATATAATACACATTAATCTGTAGAAAGCAAGATAACACACAGTAATAGGTTAAGTTTATCACAGATTCAAAAACAATTTCAGCAAATGCCTCCAGACTAAAATATTATTAAAGTTAATTCTAACTAACGTCAATTATCAACCAATTTTATGAATGAATGCACTGAGAAATAACTACTAAAAACTAAAACATCCTTAAAAATTTAATATATCATTATATATAATAAATACAATTCTTCTCCGTTGCCTTGCCTTTCTTCATTGAATAAAATTTTCTTGAATAAATACTTTTCAGGCTAATGTACATTTTACTTTCGTTTATCCTTTTTATCTCCGGCACTTAAAGTAAAACGTTGAAAAAGAAAACTGCTTTTATTTGCATAAGATCAGGCTTTTCACTTTGAAAAGAAGTACGCCATTGTGTGCATATTCAAAAGGAAATATTGTACACGAAATATGTTTGAAGTTTCTGCTTCCCTTTATATATTTTGTTTACTTCTTGGTTAATCAATATATGTATTTTGTAGGTAAAAATATTTTTTACTGGCGATGAAAATTTAGCATATCAACTATGAAGCACTTTTGAAAGTAAGTTGAATACATGTATTCTGGTTAAATATAACAAAGATGAATATATTTGCCTGTTACGTATTCGTCAAAAAAATGGAAATAAATGCTTCAATTTAGTCATGATACAGTTAGTTTTACGTACCACTAAAATAATGTATAGTTTGAAGTGTTTGCGTTAAACCTTATAATAAATATTTATACTTTGTCTCCTAAAATATATTATATTATTTAAAGTCTTAATGCGGACTAAAATCCCAAAACCATCACGACTCACACTTCGGACTCCACCTTTACACATTATCCACACAATACACCTGCAGCTACCCACTCAGCTAGATGTATACACCAGTATACAGGGCCGCTGGTATTCACAGAAAGAATCGATTATTTCCAGTAATAAGAAATCTAGCGAAAAGCGTTCAATAGAAAAGTTTCAGGGATTTTAGATCTATTGAAAAAAATTAAAATATATTATACAGCAATAGTCATAAATTAATGGTAAAACAAAAAAGCAATTTTTTATCAGAATTCCCTATATACTATATGGTCAAAAAATTGATCTTTTTGACTATAAATATACTGGGTTTGATACATTTATATTTAAAGATGTCTGAGGAGTTTAAAAAGCCCCTTAGAGTATCTTTAAAGATAAAAGTATCAAACCTAGCATGTTTATAAGCAGCAGAAAAAACCGATTTATTGTATATATAATATCCAGAGTATTCCATTCAAAAGTTTATGTTGTTTTGACTTTATGGCCAATCCTGAATAATTAGATCTTGTTTAATGTAATCGCCTTTTAGAAACCCTAAAACTAACATCTTTATGGCCAATCCTGAATAATTAGTTCTTGTTTAATGTATTCGTCTTTTAGAAACCCTGAAGCTAACATATTTTCATAGTTCTCTTACTTTTGGCAATAATGCACCTATTTCATATATACAGGGTGTCCGGAAAATATATGTACAACGTTTAATGACAGATTGCTGACGTCAAAATAGGCCGATTTAAGCCGATTTAAGCCAATTTATCTATATACAAAATTGCTTCATTTAGCCTACAAAAATGTGTTAAAAAAAATAGGTTATTGCTAGATTTTTATCAGTAAATATAACTTTTAAAGTTTTGTTTTTCTTTTGCAATTTTGCTTATGTGACGTCATTTCGTTATATTTCTTGTATTGAAAACAATTTTGAATGAAAATATGCATTAACAATACTATTACTATTATTATTATCTCACCATGTAATGTTGGTGTAAATTGAAAATGTTGTTCGGAATTAGTATACAGGGTCAGGTCAAAAAATTAGGGTTACTTAATTGACAATTTTCTGAAACTAAATGCATAATTTAATAGTAGGCTAATGTTTATGAGAATAAACAAAAATAAATGTCAAATATTTGTCTATCTCATCGGTTTTTCGATCGACTGGTTTATAAAGCACATTATAAACGTTCTTTTGGTATTTTCCTTTCATCGATATTTATCAATTTCTTCGAATAATGGCAGCGTATGAAAATTATGAAAAATATGATATGCTGGTACGTTTTATACAGAGTAATGAAAATTTTGAAGAAGCCTCGGAATTATATTTCCAAAGGTAAGTAAGCTATTCCGGCTATGAAAATCTGTATTATCAATATAAGTTTTTGCTTGTTAAATATCCAGAAGGAAGGCCACCGTTTTTTGAGATATTGGCTGGTTTAAAAGCAAACTTATTTCAGCACGGATCAATTGTTCACGCGCGTCCTAAAACATACAACAAAGAGAACAGGGAAATAGAAGAGATAGATGTTTTGGAATATATAGAAGCAACACCTTCGTCCTCATGTAGAAAAACTGTGAAGGTAATTGGTGAATATAAGTATCATCTATACAAATTTAATATAGTGCATCCTGGCGATGCCGAGCGCCGGAAACTGTTTTGCCAGTGTATTTCCAACAAATCGATGTTAACGATTTATTTGGCAGACTTGTTATCTGGTCAGACGAATGTTTTTTTCAAGTGCTAGAATTTTTAATTGTCACAATACTGGCATAGTGAAAATCAGCATTTAATGGGCACAACAAGGATGCTTTGGAGTTGGGGTGTTATGTTTTATTTTAGGCAGATATATAGTTTATAGGATTTTTGAAGAAGGTCTTACAATACGTAGATAACTAGAAATCCTTGAGGAGGGTATTCCGGAACTGCTGCAAAATATTCCATTAGCCCAATATAATGGTGTTTATCTACAGCAAGATGGTACCCCAAGTCACAACTCTAGGCTCTTAAGGGAACTCCTTGATAATAACTTTCCACAAAGATGGATAGATATCGACGAGCCTGTTAGATGGCCTCCACGATCTCCAGATCTTTCAATTTTAGATTTTTTTTGGGGCTCTAAATAAAGTATATAAAACACGATATGACGGCATAGCAGAACTTCGGGAGGCATTTCATTTAGCCTTTCGAAATCTGCGAATGAGACCAATGGTTGTGTTTAACGCTATTCAAAAAATTACAAACATGTGGCAATTTTGTATTAAAGAAAATGGTTGTCAATTTAATCACCTTTAAAACATTTTTTTCCTTTTTTTTAATAATGTTATTTTTTGTGTTTGTTATATTGTTACTTTATGCTATAAAACTGTTGTTACAAACTTACTATTATTAAAAAACTCTAGGTATTTTTATATAAGAAGATACCAAAATGCAAGGTATCCAATTTTTCGTTAGCAATATGTAACTTTCAATTCTTTATTGTTATTCATGGCCTACTATTAAATTATGCATTTAATTTCAGAAAATTGTCATTTATTTGCGTGTTTCTGAGAAAAAGTGCATACTATTATATATTTTCGAAAAGATAAAAAAAAACAAATTTTATAGTCTATAAATATACAGGGAGTTCCATTTAAAAAAATAAAATAGGGTACGATAACTTTTTGACTGTATACTAATTCCGAAGACGGAACTGAGTTCTAAGAGAAAAGTTATATAAGAAACCGTTTTCACATTTTCGATAAGTTACCTGATAGTTGAGATACGAGTTAGCCCTGTATCTGAAAAGCTAAAAAGCCTATGATAATTTTGTTAAGGCATCTTTAGTACTACGAAAAAGTAGCACACTCTTGGGAAAACCGCAACTTTCTACTTATAAAAATAACGGAGATACACCGCAAAAGGACCCAAAACGGGACACCCTGTATATCGCCCATCTCAGATACAATTACCAAAACGCGTAAGTGGGTTAACAAAAAGTCTAATGAAGGTCCTTGCTGTAAACATTTCCAGATCATACAGCGGGTATCCAAAAATGTCAGCTTTTCGGAGGTCCATCGAGCTGTTTTTAAAGAGTCTTATTTTTGCCATGCTTTCTTTCAAGTTCTTGTGTATCGAGCCTGTTGACAACACATGACGGGTCTTCGACCCTGGCCAGTTGTCACATTTTTTGAATCTCTATAACCAGTTCTCAGTTAAGCAGGGCAACATCAATCAGCGGACTTGACCTTCTTATCCAGCAGCACAATGTACGATGTTGCGTATTCAACTAGGTGTCTTTTTGTTTAAATCATAGTAGTGTCGTTCGTGCAAAGCTTGCTGTGCCCATTCCTCCCGTGTGTCAGCCCTCAGAGATTGTCGTTATTTTATTAATATTATTATTATTAATTTAGGTATATCACAAAGCATGATTTATGTTGTAGTTCGATGGTATTGGACCGTCTATTATTTGGCACTTTAGTTGTTTTTGTCTTTTATAGATATAATTGTGATTTCCAGGGTGTCGATAACATCGATACTTTCACATTAAATTCTTTGCAGATATCCATACTAACGTGCCGTTACAGAGTTATGGTGATCCATGCAGGTCAGCATTCTTTGCAAGTATGGTACAACCTGCGACTATATGGAGAATAGATTCTGGTAGCGTCCGACAAAGCCTATATTTTGGATATGTGCCGGTTTTCTTCATTTTTGCTTTCAAGTAGTTAGTAGCTACCGCTTGGTCCTTGCTGGCGTTTATTAGCGCCTTCGCTTCCGCTTTAAGGTTAGCATGGGTTAGCCATTTCCAGGATACATTTTTGTCGATTACTCGTTTTTCAACTTCATCCGCAATTTGGCCGTACATGGTTTTGTATTTCCAGATTTCTTTTTATTTTTCTTTTAACTTTTCTTTAATTATCTTAACTCACTTGAAGTCGGGCACAATACTGTTGATATTAATTCTATTTTGCTGATTACCACCTTCTCTCTTATTGGAATGTTTGTGATTTTCCTTCTGTCTAAATACCATGCTTAAATATTTGTTATTTCGTTTCAGCCGCAAGTAGTTTTTGAGCCCTTCAGTAAGTGTGTGGCTTGCTTTGATGCGCAGCATTCCTCTTCCATCTTCTTTCTTGGGAATATACAGAAAATGTACAGACGGTCTACATCGGCTTTCGGGTGAAGTGCATCATGTCTGGTTAGCAGTTTGTAGATTTAGCAGCCTACTTTTCCAATTTCAACTAAGGTTCAGTCGATTATCCCAAAGCTGTATTGTATCACTGGAACCGTTAAAGAGGTTATGGCAGATAATTTATTTTTTGCATTTAACGCGGTTCTTAATTCTCCTCTGACTCTTTTAAAATATTAAATTTTCAGTTTTGTTTTCATGTTTTTCTATTGTATCTCATCATGATCGTCGATACCCAAATATTTGTACAAATCATGTTGTTCAGGGTCTGGATGGCGGTTGAGTCGCACAGGACAATATTCTGACTAGTTTGTAGTATTCCCTTATGGAACGAGGCTTTATCGCATATAACGGAGTATTAAATTGGAATGAAACTTGGTATAGTAGGAACATGCATAGAAATACATTTGTTGTAGGTATTACCAATATTACCAACCAATGGCGTACAAAAGATTATGCATATTCTCTAATGAATATTATACAAAAAAGGTACTCTTAGATTCAATAATTAAATGCAACTATGTACCAGCTATTTTAATCTAAAATAATTTATTTTGCTCTAAAAGAAGAACATTTAGATTAAAACAATCATATTTGTTGCAAATGTCACAAATAACAATCCTTTCACATGATTAACTATGGACATTAAGTTTTGATACTTGTTTTTGATATTTTAAGGCACTCTTTATTACTTTTACTTCTGACTAGTGTTTGGCCTTAATTAAAGCTAAAATATCTCGGACGCAATTAGATTTATCGACTAAGAGCATCTTTTTCGTGTAAAATTAGTCAAAAACGCCAATACTAGAAAACTTATCGCCGAAAAATAATAATCTTATTCATTTGTACGCCACTGATGTTATTACTATACCGAGTTTCATTTATACCTGGTACTCGGGTTTGAATACAGAGGGAAAAAACAAATCAAAAACGTCTGTTTTAGAACCATTATCTTGAATGATGATGTCTTACTTTATGTCAAGAAAACTCTAATTAGGACATGGCCCATGTTTTCTGAAACACCTTGTATAGACTGATATATGGAGAAGTAAAAGTTAATAGAAAATTTAAATAACACAATTTTCGCATTTTTTTGTTAATTTCAATAAGAAAAAAGAAAACTTTTAAAAAATCTAAATAGGGAAAAAAATAAAATTTAAATGCACACTACCTTGATTAAACATTTTATGAAAGTAGCAAAATGTTGAAGTTTGTTTAATATTTGTGTTAAAACTTTTTTGTAAGCTTATAATGATCAATCTGGTCAATACATCATAAATTAGCTCAATCATTTAACTCACCTTTCGATTTATCAATTAATACCTTACCAAATAATTGAAAGAAATGCAATTCTAAAAAAACATAGGGGAGACCGGGGCAGGTTGCAACACGGATAAGTTGCAACACACTTGATATCTAAGGCACAATTATATTTAAAAATCTCTTGAACGCACTCTTCCATTCAATATCGACTGGCAAACGTGTTGGCGAACGCACTTTATTCTTGTCGAATGACAGACGGTTTTTTCGCAGGTTACTTGATTTGTGAATGTTGAGTGTAATATTTTTGAACAGTTTTTTAATAAATTAAACCTCTCTGCTTTGTTTTTCACACGTGTCATTAGTGGTAAGTTATAGCACATATATTACGTGTTTATTGCCTAGATAATAATTGGGATGTCTACAAAACAACAAAAAAATTTAGAGGTTAGATTAGGAAGGTCAAATTGAGGCAAATTGCAACACTCTTGCTCGGGGCACTTTGCAACGGTGTTGTAACTTACCCCGGTGTTGCAACGTGCCCCGTTTTCATTTTATTCCATCATTTTAGTTTATTGCTTCATATAAATTTTCTTTTTCTAGGGATCATGAGAAATTATAAGAAAAAAACCGAGAGGGGTACGACTCCGGATAATGTTATTAAACGCGCTGCCCAATTAGTATTAGAAAATATTGGGAATAAAGAGTTTTCTATTAGAAAAATCGCTAAAGATTTTAATATTCATTATTCAACGCTTTCACGATATGTAGCGAAAACAAAAAAATTTCGCGAAACGAAGCATACAATAGAAATGCCAGATAGCGGTTATGCCAAGCCACGACTAATATTTAATAGAGAACAAGAACAAATTTTTGTGAAGTATATCAAAAAATGCAGTGATATTATGTTTGGACTTGATCCGATTGGGGTCCGCAAGTTAGCATATCAATGTGCAAAGTTACATAATATTCAAGTTCCTTCTTCTTGGGATGACCACGAAAAAGCTGGAGTGGAGTGGCTAAATCTGTTTATTAAGAGAAACACCGACATTTCTATCCGCCAGCCCGAAGCCACAAGCCTTGCCAGAGCTTCCAGTTTTAATCGCACCAACGTAGACATGTTTTTTGCCAAGCTCATGGATGTTCTATCGCGTAGCCAATTTCAAGCTTCTAGAATATGGAATATGGACGAGACGGGGGTGTCAACCGTTCTTCGCCCAAGAAAAGTATTAGCACAAAAAGGTAAATACACATTTAATATCCTATACTGATTTCTGTTTAATGCACTATGTTGTTTCTTTACAGGTGCTAAGCAGGTAGGATCCATTAATTCGGCTGAGCGAGGAGAAATGATCACACTTGCGGTTGCCGTAAATGCCCAAGGAAATTTCATACCACCTATGTTCATATTCCCAAGGAAACGTTTCAGAGAATATTTTATCCGCGATGGTCCTTCCGGTTGCATAGGCGAGGCAAATGGATCCGGCTGGATGCAAGAAAATACGTTTTATATTTTTATGCAGCATTTCATCTCACATGTCAAACCATCGAAGGAAACTCCAATGATTTTATTATTAGACAATCATTCATCCCACTTAAGTTGTAAAGTTCTCAATCTATGCAAAGAAAACGGTGTCATTATGGTCTCTTTTCCACCACACTGCTCACATCGGTTGCAACCGTTAGATGTAGCAGTGTTTGGACCCTTTAAAAAATGCTGCAGCTCAGGTATTAGTGGTTGGTTGGTAAACAACCCAGGAAAAACTCTTACTATTTTTGATTTGCCACAGATCATAAAGCTTGCATTTTTAAACGCGGTAACTCCTAAAAATATCACTTCAGGTTTTTCAGCTTCTGGAGTTTATCCTGTGAATCCTAATATATTCACTGAATCTGATTTTGCACCAGCTTTTCAACGGATCGGCCACAACCGGAATCGCTAAGCAGCATTGATAAAATGGATCAAACGTCGAAAGTGGCCGGTACACCGAATCCAGACACAGAAGCAGTTAGTACACATACTTTGGATTTTCCTGGCACCCCAGATAAGCAGCAACCAAGCACTTCAAAATTTAGCCCGGAGTGTGTTAGACCCTTTCCTAAAGATTTTCCTGATGAGCAGCAACCAAGCACCTCAAAATTTAGCCCGGAGTGTGTTAGACCCTTTTCTAAAGATTTTCCTGATGAGCAGCAACCAAGCACCTCAAAATTTAGCCCGGAGTTGGTCAGACCCTTTCCTAAAGCCCCCCCACGCGTGGTTCAGTCTAAAAGAGGTAAGAAAAGAAGAAAAACTGCCATATTAACCGACACACTTGAAAAAGAGGCTTTGGAAAATGAGGAAAAACTGAGAAATGAAAGAAAGAAAAAAACGTCCACAAATATTGACAAACCAAGACAAATGAAAAAATTAACATAATGTAAGAAAGGGCCAGAAGTTCGACAAATATGCCCCAATGACTCTTCAGATGATGAACCACTCATTCATATAGTTAAGAAAAAAACCATAGCGAGAAAGCATCCTAAGAAAGATGATTACTGGGAAATTTCTTCTGAGGATGACGACACGTTGTGTCTAGTTTGTGACGAAATTTACCAGGGCGAAAAAGAGAAGGAAGACTGGTTACAGTGCACAAAATGTAAAATGTGGGCCCACGACCACTGCGCAAAATCTGATCCATTTTATATATGTATAAATTGCTTTTCTGAATACTCAGATGAACCAGAGTAGTATGTTGCAACTTACCCATCTTATTGTTGCAAGTTACCCCACAAATGAGGTAAGTTGCAACACATGACTTGGTCAAGAAATATATGCGTATAAGCGTTAATTAATTTTTTTAAGCCTCTCATTATATTTTGATGTATTAGCGAAATACAGATAGATATTTTTTTCACCTGACTCTGAATGTTATTTACCTGATAACCTAAGAAAAAAATACTATCCAGTTTTTGATGCACCCTGCCCCGGTCTCCCCTATATATATATATATATATATATATATATATATATATATATATATATATATATATATATATATATATATATATATATATATATATCAGCGATATTAAACGGACCAGAGTCAACATTTTTCTGAAATAAATAAATAATGAATTTCTATGTCCGTCCTAAGTTAGATAAGGAAGAAAAAACATTCCTGTTTAGAAAATTTGTTTATTAATAGATATTGGTTTATGCCCAGAAAACAATAAAATACGCCATAACGCGCCCAAAAGGATAAAATTAGAGTCACGCTGCGATAGAGGTTTATATAAAACATTTTTTAATTAATGGCATCCAATGGGTGCCAGCAAATTAAAGCCTTAACCCTTAAAGGGGGAAGTTTTCAGAAGCAATATATCTTAAAAGACTCTGAGAATTATAGCGGATAAGGATAATGGATAAGAAATTGATCGACGCTAGTTTTTTGTTCATTTGTTCATGACTCAGTCGTATAACTTTTGAAGAAATAATTAGTTATTACTTTTATGTAAACATCCGCTTTCTAGACGATATGATTTTTGGTTATATATTTTTTTTTGGTAACTAATTAATGAGGGTTTTTCGTTTATGAGAGATACAAATATGCAATTATCACAATAATTGCTACTATTTTTATGAAACTAAAGATACCAGACTCAGATTTGTACTAGCCCTCTTAGTTTCTGAGATACAGAGGAAATTGAAAATATTGCATTTTTGGACTGCCGTAGCTCAGTTATCGTTTAACTTATCAGAAACATAAACATTTTTCTTATGCTATCTTTTATGTAGAATTCAGTGACGCACTCAATTTTTTTCACGTTTTTCAGTTATTGACATGTTGATCAAAGTTGCATTTTTTAAAATTACACCCTATATATTATTTTTTCTATTATTTGCCTCGTTATGAGCTTCCTGAAAATATAATATAGTATATAATTATTTTCTTAAATAGAATACAAAAATCGGTAAATTTCCTTTACCCGGAACTTCCCTCGTTATAAATCTTTCCTTTTTGTGTTTTCAGGCAGATTTTTAAAATATTTTCTTAGGACGCCGTTTTGATTTGCTATCTTATTTTCATACCAAAATGTTACCACTTCGTTCCAATATAACACTTGATTACTGTGCAGCTGTTTAGAGTAAATTGGATAATTGGTTTTTTCAGTAATAATTTTTTTAACGTTTCACTATCTTATTCCGGCATATTGAATTTTTACCAAAATATTACTAGGTCAAAATTTGAAGTCACGCTGATAAATAGTTTTTAAGCTATGCCGTGAACCTTATAGATAGACAAACAAACCGACAGACGGACCGACCGAATTGATAAAACATATTTTTTGGCAACTAGGGACGCTAAAACGTAAAAATAAGTAAAACCTGAGAAGTTGAATTTTTCACGATTACAAATATTATATTTAGCCGCCATTTTGTTCCGTCATCTTGAATTAGTACATCATTTTTACTAGTTCATCTGTATACCACAATTATTTTTGGTAATTTGAAATCAGTCCATTAAGTAGTTTTTCAGGCTGAATTTTTAAATATATTTCTAAACCGCTATTTTCTTCCGCCATCTTGAATTCGTATCAAAATTTTACCAGTTGATTCCTACATAATATTTGATTTTTGCGCAAAATTTGAGATGAATTGGATCAGCAGTTAGTAGTAATAATTTCTTTTAACATTTCACTAAGCCGCCATTTTGTTTTGCCATATTGAATTCTTACCAAAATGTTATCAGGTCATCCCCGTATGACCCTTAATTTTTACCCAAGACGCTATGCTGTGACCTGACAGACAGACAGACAAACCTATAGACGGACCGACGGAATTGATAAAATTGATAAATTGAATTAGACCACAGTTTTACTAGTTTAGCTGCATATCACAATTATGTATGGCACACAATTTGAAATCAGGCTCTTAAGTAGTTTTCCAGGCTGAATTTCAAGTATGTAACTAAGCCATTTTATTCCGCCGTTTTGGATTCGTACTAAAATTTTACCAGTTAATTTCTACATAATACTTAATTCTTGTGCAAAATTTGTGATGAATTAGATAAGTAGTTTTTTAGTAATAATTTTTTTAACATTTCACTACACAACCATTTTGTTTTGCCATATTGGATTTTTATTAAAATGTTACACGGTCATCCCCATATGACCCTTACTTTTTGACCAAAATATGAGGTCATGTGACACTTAATTTCTGACTAAAATTTGAAGTCAAGTTGGGTAAGTAAGACAGACAGCCAGCCAGACAGACAGACCGACGGAATTTTTAACATAGACGACTCTGGTTTAAATTAGGTAACCATGACAATTAACTAAACTATTCAACGTCAAATTCTGGCTATTGAATTTTCCAAGCTAGTCTTTGTGTAATTTTTATCATATCATCTATATTAAATATGGCAGGACACTTATGACCATTACGAAAAATATGACATGAATAAATGTTTCACATTATCCAACGAAGACGTTGCGGCGGCAGAGCTTTATTTGAACAGGTGGGTTATCAAGGTGCATTTTTTTCGTCTTTAAGCTATCGTGTTTCAAATATCTTCAAAGAAGACAGATAAGCGTATATTACGGAAATTACAGTTGGATAGGCACACACGGGCCTACTTGATAGTCCTTAGGGTCTCCGGACCTCTTAATTTCAGATTATTTGTTGTGGAAATTTTACAAGGTAAAATATACACAAGGAGAAATGAACCTATTGAAGTGTTAAATAAGGCCACAGAAAATGACTTATGACCGTTGTGACCCCACCCCTTTATAACTGAAAATGCTTTAAGACTACAAATGTTATGCCAATTATATATGTTACAGTAAAAGCCAGAAATAAGTGAATGTTAACAATTACTAGTAAAACCTCACATTCACTGATTTGCTGACACTATGTCAGTAAAAGATCAACAACTATTTTTGAAACAAACTTTTACCAGTAAATAATAGCATTTACTGGTAAATGATGATGAATGAGATTCTATTTGCGTGGTTGCCACGCACTGTAGAAAATTTGTCGCAGATCATAATTTATACGGTCTGAGGAATATTAAATTGGGTTAATCATTGGCAACGCTGACACCAGACACCTCGGGTAAATTCGCTTTGCTTTTTGAGGTTAAGTATAAAGGCAAACATTTTAATTTTGGTGTTTCTGTGACTTGCATTTATGAATGTTTACTTTTTTTTAAAATTGGTTTGTACAGGTTAATATGTTTATTAGTTAGCATCTTGAACGAATTATTGTTTGTTTTAAACATTTTTATAATATTTATAAATCCCTTGACTTTTTAAAATAGTAGTAAGTTGTTTTATTTTTTTTTATATTTAGAAGGTTATATTGTGTTATTATATGAGTAGATCAGCTTAAATATTGAGATGATTCAATCTTCTTAAAAGTTTTCTTTGTTCCCACTTCCACCAACAGCTCCTTTACAATAGAATGACTTTTACTGACAACTTTTAGTAAATGTTACTGTTACTAGCGATTGCTAAAAATTACTAGTAAAAGTCGACAAATTTCTTTAAAATACAACCTTCTCTGGACCAATGTGTAATTGTTAACATTTCCTGGTGATTGTTAACATTTACTGGATTTCCGACTTTCACTGTAACATATATAACACACAATGGTCAGCAATTAGAGCAATATGTATAAAATTATTAGAGTTAAATAGCGTTCACCACTGATGAGTCTTAAAAAGTTGTTTACTTTTTTTTAATATAAGAATTTAAATTTGGTTATCATTTTTAAAGCTAAAGTATTATAGAATAATAAAATTATCGGTGAGAGCGAGCGGCAAAAAAGTGTGCCTAGAAAACTAATATGTCTTAACGTGACCTTGAATTCAATTCAATTAAGTTGCCTTGTTTATATAAAATAAAATAATAGTCCATTTAAAACAAGGTCGCCTATATGTTAAAAAGTAAAAAAAAATGCATTTTCCGTTCTATTTATGTAAATAAGTATAGACTATATTATAGTTGCAGGAAGACCATAACGAAATAGATAATATAACTCTGCTCAATATCTCAAAACTGAAAAACCAGAACAAAATTTGAGTACATCACTGGATTCTACGTAAAAAACTGTCTAAGAAACATTTACCTTTCCGATAAGTTAAACGATAACTGAGTAACATTTCCACTTTCCGCTGTATCTCAGAAACTAAAATTTAGTTTAGATAGATATTTAAAACTGTTAATATTGGGAATTTTATCTAATAATAGCATAAGTCATCAATAGTAAAGTAAAGAAAGCCTCATTAAAAACCTAATAACATCTGCATACGTTAGCCAAAAAGAGATAAAAAACTTAATAAGGCAAACAAAGTGACATACTAACTATAAAACATATTGCAATATTTATTTTTGCGCCTATTGTGTGTGCCGATATTTTGATAAGGCTAAGGCTTATCTACAATAAATCCAAATGTTAGCTGTAATAGAGCAGCAGACCGCGTATTTTTTATAAAAATCGCATCGTAATTTAGATAAGTTTAATTAAAATGGCACCCCTTTTGTAGTGCTATATTCTATTAATATGTATCTCCTATCTCTGACAAGTATATTTTACATATAGAGCACCCTATTCTATCAAATTTTTTTTAAACAATATGTTTATTCTTGTAGTATATTTTAAATATCTTGAAAGCTGTATATATATATGTACGTATATAAATATGTTTAGACAAATATTCTAAATTTTCCGTACCAAGTCTGTAGAATACATCTTATGAATTTTGACGTCTTAAACTTGTAATGACCAAATTACTATAACAGACGGAAATCATAAAAGTTATATTGTGTTTTAACTAAATAAATTTGGCTACAGATATCTAAATGTATTATTCAAAAAAAAGTGTGGGTCAGTTAGTCATAATACTGGTTACAAATATTAATGTTAAAGGCAGCCTACATTATATAAATTTATCACAAGAAAAAAGCGTGGGTCAGTCAGTTGTAATACTGTTAATAAATATTAATACTAGGGCCATAACCTACACTGTAGCCTATAGTAAGATCAAGTAGCTCCTGTATTCTTCACTTTATTGGCAGCTTATACATATCTGTAGTCCAAAATTTATTTATATAGATCTAAAACTTTATTTTTTATTTTTTTGCTAGTCAATAAAGGCATGGATTTTACTCTATTATTTAGTTCATATTTTTTAGTCATTGAAAACCAATGAAAAAATAATTTGCTTATACCAGTTTGCCTAACCAGTCAACTACTAATTCACACTTAAAACTAATAAATGCCCCCAGATACTGATTTTCTGTCCAGTTGGACCAGAAATAACAATTCTAGTCCATGTTGAATTTTTCATATACGAACGTGTCAAATTGTACTGTCATACCAAATGGAAACGAAAGCCAAATTTGAGACTAATTAAGTAGAAGTGAGTGAAAAATCAATCATAAGATTTAAACCAGACATAAAATTTATGTATACAGAGGAGTGAAGCTAATAAAGGCGTGGTAAATAGCTTAATTATTTTTAACTAAAAGGGAGATTATTATTACAAAGGAATCATAATGTGTTTTATCGATGTAGTTTAATTTGGTGAAACTCTGTGATGTGTAAATTATTAATGTTCCTTTGAGTTAAGGTATAAAGGACGTAGTTTCTTAATTCGTTTGACTCAAAGCCAATAATTAAGCATCATAACAATTTTGGAATATACCTATATATATATATATATATATATATATATATATATATATATATATATATATATATATATATATATATATATATATTATATATATATATATATATATATATATATATATATATATATATATATATATATATATATATATATATATATATATATATATATATATATATATATATATATATATATATATATATATATATATATATATATAATGGCTGCCTTTAACAATAATATTTGTAACCAGTATTATGACTAACTGACCCACATTTTTTTTTGAATAATACATTTAGATATCTGCAGCCAAATTTATTTAGTTAAAACACAATATAACTTTTATGATTTCCGTCTGTTATAGTAATTTGGTCATTACAAGTTTAAGACGTCAAAATACATAAGATGTATTCTACACACTTGGTACGGAAAATTTAGAATATTTGTCTAAACATATTTATATACGTACATATATATACAGCTTTCAAGATATTTAAAATATACTAAAAGAATAAACATATTGTTTAAAAAAAATTTGATAGTATAGGGTGCTCTATATGTAAAATATAATTGTCAGAGATAGGAGATATATATTAATAGAATATAGCACTACAAAAGAGGTGCCATTTTAATTAAACTTATCTAATTTACGATGCGATTTTTATAAAAAATACGCGGTCTGCTGCTCTATTACAGCTAACATTTGGATTTATTGTAGATAAGCCATAGCCTTATCAAAATATCGGCACACACAATAGGCGCAAAAATAAATATTGCAATATGTTTTATAGTTAGTATGTCACTTTGTTTGCCTTATTGAGTTTTTTATCTTTTTTTGGCTAACGTATGCAGATGTTATTAGGTTTTTAATGAGGCTTTCTTTACTTTACTATTGATGACGTATGCTATTATTAGATAAAATTCCCAATATTAACAGTTTTAAATATCTATCTAAACTAAATCTTAGTTTCTGAGATACAGCGGAAATTGGAAATGTTACTCAGTTATCATTTAACTTATCGGAAAGGTAAATGTTTCCTAGGCAGTTTTTTACGTAGAATCCAGTGATGTACTCAAATTTTGTTCTGGTTTTTCAGTTTTTGAGATATTGAGCAGAGTTGCACTTTTTTTAAATGGAACGCCCTGTATATTATTCTTTTATATTGTCTATTTCGTTATGGTCTTCCTGCAACTATAATATAGTCTATACTTATTTACATAAATAGAACAGAAAATATTTTTTTTTTACTTTTTAACATATAGGCGACCTTGTTTTAAATGGACTATTATTTTACTTTATAAAAACAAGGCAACTTAATTGAATTAAATTCAAGGCCGCGTTAAGTCAGATTAGTTTTCTAGGCACACTTTTTTGCCGCTCGCTCTCACCGATAATTTTATTATTTTATAATACTTTAGTTTTAAAAATGATAACCAAATTTAAATTCTTATATTAAAAAAAAGTAAACAACTTTTTAAGACTCATCAGTGGTGAACGCTATTTAACTCTTATAATTTTATACATATTGCTCTAATTGCTGACCATTGTGTGTTATATATGTTACAGTGAAAGTCGGAAATCCAGTGAATGTTAACAATCACCAGGAAATGTTAACAATTACACATTGGACCAGTGAAGGTTGTATTTTAAAGAAATTTGTCGACTTTAACTAGTAATTTTTAGCAATCGCTAGTGACAGTAACATTTACTAAAAGTTGTCAGTAAAAGTCATTCTATTGTAAAAGAGCTGTTGGTGGAAGTTGGAACAAAGAAAACTTTTAAGAAGATTGAATCATCTCAATATTTAAGCTCATATAATAACACAATATAACCTTCTAAAAATAAAAAAAAATAAAACAGCTTACTACTATTTTAAAAAGTCAAGGGATTTATAAATAATATATATATATATATATATATATATATATATATATATATATATATATATATATATATATATATATATATATATATATATATATATATATATATATATATATATATATATATATATATATATATATATATATATATATATATATATATATATATATATATATATATATATATATATATATATATATATATATATATATATATATATATATATATATATATATATATATATATATATATATATATATATATATATATATATATATATATATATATAGGGTTAGTTAGATGTCTGGAAACGGTCAAATATCTCAAAAACCGATCTGAGCCATATGTGGTGATTAAGCATTACCGAACTCCCCCGACCCTTTTGCGCATACCGCAATGTTGTCAGATTTTCAGTTTTTGGGCAAACTAACCTATTTTTTTTTAATCAAATTATATGTATTTTTTAAGCGTGGTTTATCCCTCGTATTATCCTTAGTATAACTCCAAAATTGCAAACTTTTATCTTAATCCGTTAAATTAGGAATTAAAAATCTAATACTAAAACAATTTAATGATTAATAGGATGTTAAAACTTGACCTTGGAGGCCACTTAACAACCCCACTCCCCCAATCCACGGAAACTTCGTTTTAAAATAATTTCTAAAACCAACTGCAAAATACGCCCCATCATGTTGTAACCATACGTGGCCAAAATCATTAAGAAAAATATCATTTAATGATGGAATAATTTGGTTTTTCAACAGCTCTAGATAATTAATATTTCATATTCATATATTCGTATTTCCATGAAAGAAAAAGGATCCAATAAGGGGACTACCTAATATGCCAGCCCAAACATTGACTATTTCGGGAAATTGCGTATGCCTAAACGGTTTTATAAATGGGCATAATTGTCGTTATTGGTCTGCAAATAATCTACATTGGATGATGGAGGTCCATACAAAATTTTCCGAAAAATTTAATGTGTGGGCTGACATATTAGGTAATCGCATTATTGGACCCTTTTTCATTCAAGGAAATATGAATAGGATACTTTATCTACAGCTGTTGGAAAACCAAATTATTCCAGTATTAAACAATATTTTTCCTAATGGTTTTGGCCAGGTATGGTTCTAACATGAAAGGGCACCGCCGCATTTCACAGTTGCTGTTAGAAATTATTTAAACACGATGTTTCCATGACGCTGGATAGGACGAAGGGGGGTTGTTAAATGGCCTCCAAGATCACCAGACTTAAATACACTTAACTTATTCCTTTGAGGTCCCCTAAAAACGATGGTGTACAAAACGAAGCCTGAGAACCTTGAATATTTAATGGAAAGGATTAGAGCTGAAATAGGAGGAATACCCCTGGAATGGCTCGAAAATACTATTCGAGAACTGATAGTTGAAATTGGCCGTTTAGGATACTGTCAAGCTGTTGAGGGATAACATTTTCAACATCTAAATAATCATTAAATTATTTTAGGTTTTCTAGTCCTAAATTGCCGATGATTTTTAAAAACATTTAATAAATTTAACATTTAACTGATCAAGATAAAAGTTTGCAATTTTGGAGTTATACTAAGGATAATACCATGAATAAATCACGCTTAAAAAAACATTAACAAGTAATTTTAGTATTCAGTTAATAAGTGATAAAAGCTGAAGTGCTTACCTAATTAGACAATTCTTTATTGATCCTGCTCAGTTGGGTTATAGTACTACTCAAGTTGCTTACCTGAAACAAAAGAGTTATATTATTCAAAGTTTTTCAGGCGCAATTTCAACAAATTTGACTTGACCACATGGTCAAGGTTAGTTAACTTGGTTTACATTACAAAGCAGATGACTGGATGGTACAAATTCGGAAATTTGATTAATACCAATTGTAAAACTCCCCATAAATTTTTTAGGTCAGTTGCGATATTTATGAATTTTATTTTCGCAGTCACTTTTTAATAACATTTAATTAATTATAAATTATTTTCTGATACTACTAATATTAGCAATCTAAGAAAATTATTAAAAATCCAATAGGCAAATCTCACAAAAAAAAGTTAAAAGTATACAACGAGACATCATATAAACATATTTCATAAACAAAGACAGTTGAACATGCACCGTTGGCAGGAGTGAGTTCACCAATGTTTCCGTGTGGGACGAAAGCTGAAATCCAATCCTCTTCATTGCATTTCGGTAGATTCAACCCCCACCACGCAGATCCATATCGGAGGACATCTTGTCAACTCTAGGACTCCTTATCACCGCTCAATCGATCTTGGTTAATGGAAAAATCATGGGGGACTGAATGGTTGTTGTTTCGTCCACTTCCGCTCTTACCTTCGGCCTCTTCACTCATTTTAATGTCCGAATGAATTGTAGTTTGACATGGTGTACAATAGAACGCAGTACCACGTCAAACCACAACTAGCTATTGCTAAGCGGTAAAAATCCCATAGTTTCATGCAGTCAGGTGATGGTAAAATATCTTGATTTTTAAATGACTTTATAGGGTTCTTTTATTTTCTTACTTTCCCAAAAAAGGGAGGCAAGAATAACCGATCCGCCATATAAGAATCGCTAAGTCAGAACTTACACGAAATTTTACACAGTGATCGTAGGGGCACGCATTTCGTCTCTTGATGGTTATATTCGTTAGAATACCGATACGTGTTCTTTTTTGAAAACAAAGATTGTTCTTGTAATAAAAATCTATGGAGTTATTTCAACATCAGAAAAATGTTTTGCCATCGCCTGCCTGCATAAAACTGTGGGATATTTACCGCTTAACAATAGGAGATTGTGGTTTGACGTGGTACTGTTTTCTGTCGTACACCAGGATATATGGATGAAAATACGATCTTCCCATTGACCAAGATCGACTGAGTAGATATAATGGGTCCAGAGCAGACAATATGTACTAGGGTGTAGATCTAGACGCTGTAGGTTGAATCTACTGAGATGCAATGAAAAATGTTGGATCTCAGCTTTCGTCCTCGTTGGGACTCAGCGATAATGTGAAAAGTGAACGGTATTTATTTTTCTTTTATATATCATAAACATAAGAAAAAGTTTGTAAAATTTTGCTAATTCCGCGTGGTTTGCTCTAAATTTTAGAATATATAACTTATTTATATATAATATACTTATTATTAGGTGTAAAACTCTTTTTTTTTGTGTTCTGTTCAAAGTAATATTTTACTTAGATATTGCCCTGCAACAAAAATACGTCTCACTTTCCATACATAATTGCTATTCAGCACAAAATAGAAAACAAAGAAGAAAATTGTTAACTTTAAAACCTCGTATCTTAAAAACTAGTCATAGAATTAAATTGTGTCCAATGAGAACAATTAATTCCAGCCAATTTGACCAGAAGTCAATTTCCATAACAAGTCTGCTGAGTCCTTTGACTATCTATCAGGCCAGTTGAAAGTCGCATTAAATCCCCATTATATAATTTACTCTACTTTCGAACATAATATAAAATAATATTTGTAAAATATATTATTAATGTTTAACAATCAAAAATTAAAAAGATAAACGTTGGAATGATTTGGATGGTAGCTGGACAACAGTTTTCTATTTTATTTTGCAGCAACAAAGATGGCATTAATCCCAGAATGTTAGACGACCGCGTAATTTAAAATAGATATAGTGCTCATACTCGTAAGTAGTGGAACAAGTAATTTTTTGTCGATTTTCAAACATCTATAACTTTCCTATTTCTTTAAATTTTGCATATATTACAGAATGGTAGTATTGGTATAGCCCGTTGTACTGGGCGTAGTAGTTATAGTATTTGGAGTTTAAGTGAAACACTCTGTATATTTTAGTAACCACTAGGGTAATCAACTTGGTGCAAATAACTAAAATATCTTAGTTATAAACATACTTTTGAAATCTCAGTCAAATTTCTTGCTTTTTTGTTTTTTCTTGGCCTCCCGACGTCTCCATATAGTAGTAAATAATAACATTTTACCATATCAAATACAGTTTCTACCAAAATTGATATCCAAGTTAATTCATGAGAAAACGACTTTTGGAATTTTAACTGACAAACCATGTATATACTTTTTATGCCTTGAAAAACACTGGCCATCTGATAAAAGTAAATTAAATAAATGCCATTTACGTTTCAACTAAACGTACAAATGAACCAAAAAGAAAAGAAAAATTAGTTAAAAATGAAAAGGTAAACGAAATTAGATTTCACTATTAAGTAAGCCTTGAAAATCCAGATAGCTTTAAAATTACAAAAACGTTTAGAGATATCGCTTTTAGTAATTCAGTGGCATAAAAATCATGAACCATCAAACATTTTTCTAAGCCACAGACGTAAGTGAAACATACTTTTTTTACACATGTCTTTACTTACTCCATGTTACTAGTATCAGCAGAAGGTACTTAGAGAGTGCGTCTTCAACCCATCCAAAATTGAAATCAAAATATAAAGAATATGAAACGTGTAGATGTTTGAAAATTGACACAAAAATGAATCATTCCACTTAGAAGTGTGGATACGGTATATGAAAATAATTTGACTTCTAACTCGAATTTGTGGATAAAATGATAAGCTTACAATATAATGCAGGCTGACCCACGAAATTTTGGAAAGAGAATATCTTGATTAATGTACGAGACTCAAAAAAAAAGTCTTAAGAAAATGTTTTTGACTTCTCAAAATGCTTAACTTAATTATAGAGAGTGCTTCACCACGTCGTAGCAAACCAAACTTCTGGTCTTTTGAATTGGACACCCTGTATATTTCACGGATTTCGCCGAGCCAAATTCAACGATATAAGGTTTAATGGATTTATCACTAACGGCTCTTTCAGAAACGATTAAAAACATTTCCAAAATAGCAATATATTAGATTAATAATTGTATTCACCTGGATATGATAGTTGTTAATCAAACATGTAACCTTTGTCTTTGTCAAAACGTCAAATTTATCATAAACGTAGTTTACATTAATTTGCCTAAAAAGTTTAGAAAAATGCATTTTTTACCTACAACGAATATGTGGATATTCTTTTAATATTAGGAGAATGTCGCTAAATAGCAGGCAAGCTCAGGTTTTATATGAAGAGCGATTGCCATATTGCCAAGCAAAAATATTTTAATTAAGGTAGAACAAAAATTATGGTTCTTTTTCAAATTGGATGCATCACAGTCCTCGAAGAAATTATGTTTAAGCAGAAGAAAACGTTATTAATGTTTTAGCTTATCCGCAATTGTACTCACATGTTTCGTTGGGTTTCATTGCACAAGTTTCATCGCTTCAAAACCCACTTAGTTTATTATATCTATGAACAGACCACGAAGGCCTAAGTACTAGGTACCGTATTTACTTAAAAGAAAGAAAGTTTATTAATGCGAGATGCAGATGAGATTTGCAGATTAGGAGAAGAAGGAAAGGCAGTTCATAGCCAAGAAAGAAAACGTAATTGGTTGCATTTTTGCGGCTTATTCTGGTTTTGGTTAGAAAGGGAATATGAGGCTTGCAAGATTGGAGATAGTGGTGAACATAGTTGAGTTTTTACTCAAGCCGTAGATATTTGTTAATAAGAAATAACATTTTGATAATGGAGCGCTACAAGTGCCTCTCATTTGGACATCCGAACGGAGAGGTATTTAGTCTCCAGAATATTTTACTTAAAGAACATCCATCATAATGTTTTGATATAACATTGTTTGGCTTGGTAAAACAAGAAAAAAGAAAGAAATTTAAAAAAAGAAAGAAAAGAGAGAGAGAGATGGAAAACCGACTCATATACACAGGGTTAGAAACGTCAATAAAGACTTTACCAGTACTTGAATGTCTATGTACCACCCCGTACCTCCTCGGGCGAGTAGAAAACTTCTCTAACAGATTCTTTTTTAACCAAAAAATAAAAAGTAAGATATAATAAAGTATAGAAAATGAACGAAATAGAGTAAGGTTTTTAAAGAGAAATAAAAGAAGTTTAGGGATTAATACCTGAGGATCCCGAACGAAAACTAAACTGAATTGAAATTAATTGAATATAATTGATCCTTTACTTTTAAGTAAAATTTTATGTGACAAGCTTCCGCAACTCTGGAACAGTGAATCGACATAACAGCCCTTATTGACCCCAAAGAAAAGAAAAAATAAGTGATTAGAGAAACACATTTTTAACAAATGTGGGGTACAAATGTTTGGAGAGGTATAGTTAATGGTCGTTTAATTGAACCATATTTTTACCAAGGTACGCTGAAAGGCAAAAGACACTTACATTTTCTCCGGAATGATCTTTCAGAACTTATCGAGGAGATTCCTTTAAACGAAACGTCCTCAGAATTACGCTTTTGGCTTTCTTTATGTGGGAATACTTAAAAGGTATTGTTCATACCAAACAACCTATCGATGTATCAAAATATTACTTCTGCTGTGGTTAACGCAGCATGCACAAGAAACCTTAAAAAAGATTTGCTCATTATATCCAAAATGGTGAAAGTCAGTTTGAACATTTGTTAAAGTAACATTGTCTTAGCTCATTTAATTCTGAATGTTTTTTGTAGTTGTTTTCGTTATATCGAATCAATTTGCTCCAATAAATGTAGTTGCAACTAAAAGTTTTATTTTACTTATCATTATTTGTTATCAAACCTTACATCGCTGAATTCGGCTCCCATTTAAAAATCCAGAAGTTTAGTTTGCTATGACCTTGTGAAGCACCCTGTATAATTAAACTTGTGTTTAAGTTATGCATCGTGAGAACCCAAAAACATTTTTTTTTGAGTCTCGTACATTTACCAAGATATTCGCTGACCAAAAGCTCGTGGGATACCCACTAAATGAAAACGGGGATTTAGATACATTTTTACAAGGTATTTTGTAGGCAAGTACAGAGTACAGTATAGCTTGCGGACCACTCGATTTTACTCTCTTACGGTTAAGCTAGAAAAAAAAAAATTTACCTTATGTTTATTTAAAGTTTTTTTTCAAAACTGACAGAAAAAAATGCTTGCATATGTTTTCACACTGCATATTACAAGATGATATGATATAACGAATTCTTCTAATTTTGGTTTTCCAATTTCACTTAGTATTTAATTGGAAACGACATCGGATTTAGTATTTTCATACATAATCCGTAACATTTTAATAAAGATCAGTAGAGCTCTTTTACCTGATTTCAAAAATGCATAATGTATTTATCTTTTACGGGTTTGGAAATATTAGGGTTTCTATACCATTATTAAATATTTAAAGGCGAATATCTCGGTAACTTTCGAAGATAAATATATAAATCTATATATTTTTAAAAGAGATAGTTTTATTATTTATGCTAAAATTTTAATGGAGGTTATTGAAGAAAATTTGCTTCGGTATCGTTTCTGGTAAAACCAAAAACGAATATAATAAACTTAAAATATAGAAATATTTTATATGATTTAACTGCCAAATTTTTTAAAAATCAGTTTTCACTTGATTTTTTTTATTTGACATTCAAAAATAATTTAGGTTTTTGAATTGATTTTCTTGCTTAGCCTTTATCGAAAATATTTTAAAGTTTCGAGAATATGTTGACCATTTAATAAAATATAACAACTTTCTGTGTACGTCATGATACTATTTTAGCTGGCCGTAAAGACAAAGTTCAGTACATTTTACTCTAGCCAATATCATTTCACGTCTAATATTTACTAGAAAGAAAAACTTGAGGCAAAAATAATGTTCCTTGTACTAAAGAATTAAGAACTTCGAATTGGAATATAATATATACACGTCAAATGCCAAGCTATCTTTTATAAAACACACACGAGCCCTTAGACAGAGTATTTAACTTAAATAGTAACGAGTATGAACAGCAAAATACTATAGGAAAAATATATTGAAAAATAACATCTATCTTAAATCAACAACAAATTGAATTCTAAATCAACATAGAGAAGGGATTAGAGATGTATGATAAAAGTGATAACAATTATTTTAAAAGACGAGGTTTGACCACTAAAACGGATAACACTGGATTTATAGTATTGCCAAATCTTGTTTTCCAGATTTCTTGGTGGTTCCTTAGTAATGAAACAATCTGTCAAATTATTTCTTTTCGACGATACTATTATTTTCCTCTACACAATATTGTTGCTAAAAAGTTAAAATATATAATCACAAATATCCAATTATCTGATGAATATGTAAATTATTGTTCTTTCTGTTAAAAAGGGAATTAACGCAACGACGCATTCAAAAATCGCTGACTAACATCTCTTGATATCTGAAAATTGTGAACGCGTCGGGGAGTAAATTTCCAATATCTCGCTACAAATGAAGATCTTATGATTTTTAACTATTGTTTCAGAATTCAACACCATTGGAAAGCTTAAAATGTCTACTTTTTTATGAGTTTTCACTGCCAAAATCGGACTTTTTCTTTAAATATTTTATTGAGAAGGTTATTTTTATAAATAATCAAAGAGGAAATCAGGATCTTCCCAGTATGTATACCAAGCTTCGTCTTTTGTGAAGGTGGAGAAAACAAATCAGCTTCGAAATCAAATGAAAATCGATCACACGGAGAGCGCTTCAGCAGCTGTCCCTTTGTGAACATTCGCTGTGGTATATTTTGCAGATAAAAACTAATCATCACATATTCTAGCCACGGATTTTACCTTTCAAATTCGTTTTTGAACATTAAAAAACAATACCTTTTTGTAAAATTATTACAAATTTGGCCCCCGAGTACATTCTTCTTTGTATTTGTTTATTTTTTTATATATATATATATATATATATATATATATATATATATATATATATATATATATATGTCTGCAATGGAACTGTGTAGGGTTAGCTCATCCGAGGACAGCTCTAGGCATTGGCACGTGTTCAATCACGGTTATGTTACATTTTATTTAAAAATAATTACATTTTATTTAAAAATAAAAATTGCAAAGAAGAAATAAAACGGCTTCCTGTATGTAGCCAGAATGAGGATCAAATAAAAAAAATCGCTTAACTTAGCTTAAGGGAATCAACAAATTCTCCAGAATATGGCCTTCATTATACCAAAGAGGTATGGAGAACAAAAAAATTCTTAATACGTACAAAGTAACTCAAAGTGCAAACATGCTGCACCAGGCAGAAAAATCTTAAGACCACGAGATCTCTTCGAAAAATTATCTATTTAAAAACGGCTCTTGACCTTTCTTTTATCGATTAACCTAAGAGCTAAGAGGAGAAATGTAGAACGTTGTAGATAATATGAAAAGAAAGGCTGATTTATCGATCGGTAGGTGTTTTCGTTAACAATACATGTGGTAATAATCCTGCTCCAGGGTTACAACTGTTGTGTAATATTGCCAGAAGTGGTGCAAAGTAAAATACATATTTTAATTTCTTACTACAGAAGCCGGAATATAAAGAAATCGTAGAATTTTAAAATTAAAATGCTACAACACTTTTCACTTGACAGATGTTAGGTGAAAAAATTAAATATAGAATCCGATGCATTATACCAATTATGACAATATGACAATTTTTGTCATATTTAAGAAAAAATAATTAGGAACATTTTTGTTTAGGATATCAGGAAATTTAATATTTACATTCACATTATTGCTCTATCTACAATATTTTAGCAGATATTGGAGAAAAAAATGCATTTTTGTAGTTTTTTTTTTAACTTCCAAAAGCTGCTAGCAATAGAAACTAGTTAGATCAATTTGGAATCAAATCTATACTTGATGAATAGTATTGAAATTCCTATATGAAAATTGTTATAGCTTATTTTATATTAAATGTTAAAACTAGAATACTAAGCAAAATATAAAGCAGTGAAAATATAAAGTATTCAACACTGCACCCTAGACTTCACATAAACTTTTAGTTGCCACAAATTAGTGCCAGAAATTTTGATAGGTGCCGTCAAAGCTCGAAGAACTTTTAAAAGATAATTCTCTAAACTTTGTTTCGCTTTCGTGCAAGAGCACTTTCCTGCAGGAAATTGACGTATTTATCATTTTTATAAGCACACATGCAATATTTATTGCGATAACTGAGATCCCGGGGAAAATGACACATGCTCGCAAAGTAAAAAGTTTCTTCGAGGTGCCTTTTATAGAGACCTCAGCAAAGTGTATTTGCCGACTTTTGAAAAGGGTCTAATCTGGAAGAATACGTGAAGAATTACTTATTAGCATTGGTTCCTCGGACAGTGATAATTTAATAATGTATTTGTAATCTAATATAAATACTTACTATGGCCAAACTTCAAGTGTAAGACCATTTATTATTTACAATTTGCTCATATTTTTTTCCCGCTTTTTCAACTTATTATGAGACAAGATATTTAAAAAAGTTGTTACTGAAATAGATCCAGAAATCACCCTATAGTTACAAGCGATGTTACAATCCTGTGAAGATGTTAACCAGAAAGCGGCTTTAATTTAATATCTCTGGGTAAAATTATAAGACATAAATGGTTTTTTGAACACCCGCTGTTGTAGTTACTTGAAACCACATTCCAAACATATTAAGCCAGCCATATTACGGCTAGTAGCGGACGAACGTGAAGTAGGTTTGCTATTTTTGGTCTTTTGGCCGATTGTATTTTCGCCTTTTTTAATAAATTAATTATAATCGAATAGACATTTATATATACCCGTTTTTGGCAGAATGTTCTAGGGATCACCGTTTTAGAGAAAAACACGACTGACTAATCATAGGTACAGAAACATCCAAATAAAAACGAATAGTCTTTGTAACTTCTTTCTTCAGAAAGATGGGAAAAACGTTAAAAACTAAAACCCTTCGGAAGTTAAAAAAAATGCAGAAATTAATTATTTTGCCAATATCTGCTAAAATATTGTAGATAGTGCAATTATGTAAATGTAAAAAAATGAAGATCAGGTTGTCCAAAAATAGCCCTAATGATTTTTTCATCAAGATAATAGTTTTTTAACTAAATGGATCGAATTCTATAGTTACTTTTTTCACACTGACATATGTCAAGTCAAAATTTTATGTAGCTTTGTGGATTTTTTGACTTAAATACATAAAATTAAAAAAGGTCAAGCTAGACACACAAATCTATTTGAAATAAATTTTAAATTCAAATATTTCAAAAAAGACTGTAAAACCACCGGGAAGAATCCCAAAATGCACATTTAGCAGTGCTGGTTATTTTAAAGCGAGTTTTTAAAATTAAGGGATAATTTAAGGCATGTGTATATTCCTCGTGCTACCTCACTCATTTTTCTATATAAATTAGTTTGGTAATTTGTTTGCTTAAAAAGCATTATTTAACTAAGTACCTTAAAATATCACGATTAGTAGGCAAAAGGGCGAATTTTGACCCTCAATAAATTGCTGATATTAAGATTCGCACAAGTTTTGCTGAGACATATTAAACCAAGAGTAGACCTAACAATAACGTTGTTTTAAAAATGCTAGAGCCTGCACGTTTCATAATTTCAGAGATATTATGTAAAAAGCAAAAATATATATTTTTTCAGTTTAGCTGTATATTTTTCTTAAGAAATTCTTTCGTCAAAAATATCATTCGAAAGGATTTTTGAGGTCAACATTTGTGGTAATAATATTTCTAATCAAAATAAAACTATAATTGAATGAAAATAACATTCAGGCTGCATTTATCATTCAAATATAGAACATGGTGTAAACTATTTTTAGAATTTTAGTATTATTTCATTTCTATTCCTAAGAATTTTAAATTATTTTCAACAAACCTTGCTTTCGGAATAATTATACCTATCCGTGGTCGCTTATTTATTTATTAAAGGTATTTAACCTGGGTTTTTTAATATTTCTCCTGAAGTCTGTAACAAATAAATTTTACCAAAAAAAATTAAAAATAGTTCTTAAGTTACAAAATGTAGCATTGCTGCTTTTAAGGGTTATCGGTTTTTATCCGATTAAAAGACACCAAACAAATGAATAACAGAGCTCAATTAAATTACGGTTATGTGACAAAAACGACTATTTTAAGTTAACAATAGCCATTTATGTAAATTCTCCTACCGTCAATACCATCCCAATTGGACGTTATTATTTAACATTTGTCGAAAATTAATTTATTACTGGAAATCCATTAAAGGATTTTAATATTAAATTTCCATTAACTCTAAATTTTAATATGTTTTTTGATCGGAAAATTATAGTTTTGAATTATTATATTAATTATTCCAAACAGAAAAATATATTCAGATATTCGTGGAATACACATTGCTTCATTACTTTCTGTCTTACATTTATGGACTAACATTAAATATGCTTATATTACAATTACAAAATTTACGTAAAACCCTAATATTTTAAAAAGAGCTAATTAAGAAAAAAGTGAAATAAAGAATATCTGAAAAAGTTCTGCGGTAGCAAATCGCACTAAATTGCTTTAATTTTCTTAGGAGCATAAAGAAAATACACCATCGAAACTAAAATAAATAATTAAAAGTGATTATTGGTAAATGCAGAATAACCAACTTCTCATCAAAAATTTGGAATTTAAGGAACATAATCATATAATTAGGGGTAAGTTTGAGAAAAATATATGACACTAAAGATTTTAATTGGACGATGCTTTCTGGAATACTTATTTTCCACTAAAATTGTACCTACCATATAAAATATTTACAACAAAAACAAAATAGCTATAACCATAGAAATAAAGGTGACTTTACTGAAATAGTTATTTACCTAACAAGCCTTCAAGGGCGGAAAAGACACTTTCCGCATGTGTTAGATACAAAATTTTTCCTACCATCGATATAGTCCTCAATTAGGTTTAAGTTCAATAATAATTTACTGTAATTACAAAAAGTTTTGAGCTTCTTACCAAAAAAATACTTACTTTGCAAGTATTTTATCTTATTGAGTGGTTTAGATAAGATATTCATTAATTTAACAAATCGCGCGAAAAAGTTACTTTTCAGTGCTAGTAGTCCTGAAAAATTAGTTTTCCGTACGATTTTTTTTCGTGCGGAAAAGTGAAACTATCCGCACGAAGATTTATTGCAAAACTATTATAATTGTTTTTTTTCCACATATATTTATTTCAATCATCATTAGCGAAAGTAAAGCATAGAAATTAGTATTATTATTATTTTTTTGTATTACTATTTTTTTATACTTAGAATCAGTTTTTTCCCTGTATACAATTCGGCATTAAAATTATTAAATTTTGGGAACACCTTTGTAAATTGCAATGTTAATCATTATATTAAGGTGCCTAATAAATAAAATCAAGAAAATTATATGATAGATTGTACCCGTTTACATATAATTATTTATAACAAATTTTGTTAAGAGTTTTTATCCAAAACAAATTACTTACACCTATTTGTTTGATTATAGGAAGTTCTCTGCAAAGTACCTCAAGATATAATGGAATATTAGAAAGTCTTTAAAAAGGGGAGTTTCAACTAGCACAAATTAATAAGAATATAGTGAATTAGAATTGTACTGGATAAAACTATCTGTCGCTGAGAGATTTCTGTAAATTTTAAACTCTATTTTATTATTGTTTATTTTAAAAATAAATTAAATAAAGGTAAACAACTATTGGCAACTTGGCAACACTGAACCTACTTAATGTAATGGGCGAAGGCGGTGCTGTTGTTAAAATCATATATAAATAAAAATATATAAGAAACTTCAAATGGAACCCTTGATAAGGTTTTGTGTATGCAACCAGTTTATTGTATTTTTGTTAGTTCTGCAACGATCCACAGTCGCTGCTAGTTGCGCTGTTGTGTGAGTTGTCGTTTGACGCCAAACGGCCAGTTTTGATCGTAAACGTAAACAGTGCCAACAGTTTTTTTTTTATTTAAATTGGGTGTATGTGATTGTTATTTTGTTGAAACAAATTTTGGTAATGTGAAGAAAATCTATAAATCTCACAGGGTATGTGATCTACATTTTTCTGAATATAATCGCATGCCAGGAATGAAAAGAGTTTTAAGAACAACCTGTTTTCCAACAGAAAGTTTACCTCATTTATTTCGTACTGGTAAGTTCATTCGTTTATATAAAATATCTATCCATTATATAAAGCAGAAATGCCTAAATACTAATACAATTTGATTAAACGCGGTATTAAAACAAAAATGTATTTTGAAATCAAAGAAGCCAAGAACAGAATTTTCATGGTTCAAGTCGTGTTTTTCATACAGAAGAAAGAAAGTTTTCAAGAATTAGTTTTGCCACTTATATAAGATATCAAAATTTAATACTTTTATTGAATTATACTGATTTGGAGGGTTTTCAATATGAACTCATGTTTATATGAATATCATGTTTATAGGCTTGCCATAGGGAACATATCAAATCAAACAATAACAATACATGTAAATGATTTTTAGACACTGATGTACCTAAGCAACAAACCTAGTAGAAATGAAAGAACCACAACTAGAATGTAGTGTTAGCCGAGGAAATAAGAGTTGTTGTAAGAGGTAGGTATTACCTAATAGTTAATAACAAAAAACAGGTACATCTGAGTGATGTGCATAAAACGGTTTACAAGTTAATAATTTTACACTGGCCTTTAATATTCATTTGGATACACCAGCTAGCCCAAAACTGAGAACTTCTAGAGACCTGTTTACCCTCAAAGAATGTAAGAAGCTTTTTTTCTAATAGTCATTATTTTTAAATATAGGGTTTATTTGAGACAGTTCAATTCAATTCATGCATTACATTTAGGGTACATCGCACATAATACATGGGATCATTATGTGTGCTAGAGCTATAATAATTTTTTTTTTGGGATTATTGGACATCACAAAAGAAAGTAAATTTATTTTTATATACTACAAAGGTTTTTTAAAATGGAGTATAAAGGGTGAGCCAAAAACTCATGAGAATGATAAATTCACTTTCTTCTTCCCTTAACTCCTTGTTTAATAGGAAAATTACATATATCTTGCGGATGCTGAAAAATGTAACTTAAGAATTTTTTGATTGTGTGTTGAGTTGGTTCGGCTAACAATAAGTCTGTCCTGGTCTTTTCTAGATCAAAATACTATATTTGATACAACAGAATTTCTTTTAAACAATCCTTTTCTGGGTATGTCAGATACATTTATGTGAAAAAGTTGCTTTTTGCATTTCCTGAAAATATTAAAAATAATGTGTTAGTTTATGTTTATGTATTGTATGTTTTCAGATTTGTCCGAGATATATATTACGAACAGCAGTAGTCCCAAAACAGAGGTTTGGGGTACTCTACTCAATACATCATAGCTCTCCGACAGACATCTATTGATTAGGACTTGGAAGCCCCTTCACTGTAGAAAATCTAAAATCCATCCAGTAGGGTGTATTATTATAAATATTGTTATATTTTCTCGTTTATTTAAAATTACATCTGTAATTATATTGTGTATGATAGTATATATGGGAATTTACTCTAAGGGAGCTCATAACTATAAGAGATTTAGCAAGGATTAATTCAGAGAAAAGTTACCCAATTTTGTTCTTAATTACTTTACATTTCTCAAAATTAAACATTATGATTA
Organism: Kuschelorhynchus macadamiae; assembly: GCA_030620095.1. Lineage (NCBI taxonomy): Eukaryota > Metazoa > Arthropoda > Insecta > Coleoptera > Curculionidae > Kuschelorhynchus > Kuschelorhynchus macadamiae. The sequence goes on from JAUTXW010003008.1 coordinate 355,022, forward strand.
ATTTTCGAGTTAAAACAAAACAAAGCTGAGACATTGTAATGTCATTTATTTATAACATTTCTTTCTTTTGTTCTTTTTTTGTGCTTATAGTGGATTTTATAGTTTGTATCTTGTACCATTTTTAGTTCACTTGTTTATTCTGTAAGTACATATTGGCAAATAAATAAATTTTAGTTTTATTCAACAGTTTTATGTATCTGTAATGAAAATTTTACAAGATCTAGGTGCACAACAAGGTATTTTTTTATAATGTAGTGACTTATATTGAAAGTTAACAAAGTACATGATCACTACTTATATATATCTTAAAAAACTTCTAATTTTTTATTGTGAGATCAAATTATAATTTTGAAATAAAATCGTCAAGATTTCAAGGACAATGAGTATTTATTTTCTTATGGAGTAGGTGATTTTTTTATTGGCAGTGAGACATTTGGTGGACCTAAAGGAAAAACAGCCGCCATTTATGTATCACCCTGTATCTTTGTAGTGTATTATCTTATTACCAAATGATAATTAATATAGGGTCAGTAAAAAAGACGAAACTTAGGAAAGATATAAATATATTTCTTTTAATTCCAATGTTTTCTGTTTATAGACGCGCGCATTTTAAAATAAAAACAAATTTTGAAAATTATGTCATTTTTTTGTTTATATAGTTTAAACGTAAATTAGTTTTTTGAATTTAGTGATAAGTCAGGATACAGCATCAAGATGAGTCGAAAATAATGTATATGACTATTTCTTTTTCCCTAGGAATTTTGTGCCTTATCTCGAAAATTAAAAAACCGGTGTTTTTAATTTTTAAAAAAGAGATTTCATTTTATAGGTCACATTTGTAAACAGAAAACTTTAAATCAAAAAAATATCTATATATATTTCCCAGGTTGGTCCTTTTTATTTGCCATGTATTTTCAAAAAAGTGCTAATAAATTAATACACTACAAAGTAAAAGGGTGATACATAAATGAAGTACGTTTTTTTCTTTAGGTCCATCAAATCTAAAAATGATTTGAATTCGGTGCGCGTGTTTCGTTTTAAAAACTCGCGATAGATGGCACCATCGCTGCCTTCGGTTTTTACAGTTAACTGTAGAAAAAAAAGTTAGGCATCTCGTAACTTTTGCAACGACCCGAGGTATGGCGCTGCAAACTTTACAACAACTCGAAGCACGGCAGTTTCCATTATATTGTAAGTGTTATGTGGTTAAAATCAGTAATTCCCAGACAGCTATAGATATCGGGTGATTTTCAGGCAGCATTTTTATTTACTTTGGAAACATTTACGTTCTGTGTATTTAAGTTTAACAAGGTTTATCCGAAGGCAAAAGACAGAAAAACAGGTAAGATGCTTTTAAAAAAATTGATCTATTTTTTTTATCTATTGTTATATATTTGGCCAATGTATAAAATTCTAATGAGATATAAGTCCCATATACTAAGTGCTTTGGTGTATAGTAATATTTTGTGTTACATCAATTGTTATTTTATGGGCTATTTTATATTTGTCTTACCTAAAGAGACTGTATTGTGTTAGTATTTAATTGCTGCCTTAAAAAAAAATGTTAATTTACAAACCCCGTCCACGACCAAGCCTGGTGGCTTGGTCATGTTTGTAACCCCAATGCCGAATAATTTATTTTTTTAAAGAAAGGAAACAAGATTTTTTTGGTGTTCTTTGAAAGGAAAAACTAAAAGAAAACTTTTTTTAAACTGTATTTGAGCAGATAAATATTGTTAAAAATACTTACTTGGAAAATTTTTCTATTTTGTTAGTATAGGTAGTAAAAAACACATATTTTTATTTTTTTCCATTTTATATTCACTCAATTTCGGTAGCACGGGCAGATGCAGTGACCACTTTAGACGCTTTAAACAGGAACATCGTATCGATGCGTAAGTCAAAAGTAAGACTAGGTACTACTTTTGTTCTAACTACTTTTGTTGTACCTACTAGTTTTATTAAGTTTATATTATTTTTTTAGTTTCGAATTTTTAATATTAGCCATGGATAAGTCTAAATCTAAACAAAAACTAAATCTTCAAAAAATTAATAAATTGCCCAAGATTGACAAGTATTTTGTATCCCGCTCACAGCATTCTCATGATCAGGCTAGCTAGCGTAAGTAGCTCATCCTCATTACATGAAAATGAAAATATTAGTTTCAATAAAAAAAAATACTGAATATCCAGCGCAAGTCTCTTCTCATGAGCCCTTAAAATGTGTTAATGACAAACCAATCCAACTATCTGAAGAAATGGTAAAACCTGAAGATTTGAAATGCCTAAATGTCAGTAACGATTTAGGTGATTATGTCAACAAAGAGCTTTCTGATGATGTCAAACGATTAATCATTTCTTTACCCCCCAATAAATCCAAAGGTCCTTTCCCAAAAGATACAAACTGCGTTCCTTGTTGGTTATTTGCGACAGGTAACAATCAGTGGCGTAGTGGAATAAGGGATTGGAAGCATCTTTCCTCTAGAATAGTTAAACATAATACCTTTATACATATTAAATCTTGTGGTATTTTTGAGTTGTGGAAAAAATCAGAGAGTTGATAAAGAGGTAGAAGAGTATTTTTTATTTTATTTACGAGATTTCCCTTTGGAATTAGTTTTAGAGCGATAATTTCTTTCTTTCTTATATTAACTTTAGCCGTAGCCAAAAATTGTTTATCATTTCGTGGTCACCGCGAAAATCTTGAAGATGAGAATTTAAATGGAAGTTTTTTAATTTTAGTGCAGTGATTATTAAATTATGATGATGTTATGATGCAAGTTTTAAAAATGCCAGCTGGATCTGTACGGTATTTAAGCAAAACCACACAAAATGAGTTAATTAAGCGTTTTTCAAATTTTGTTTTAAATAAAGTTGTATCAGAAACAAATTCAGCTGCTTTCCTTTCTGTTATGTTGGATACAACACAAAACACTTAAAAAAAAAAGATCAAATGAGTGTCATTGTCAGAACGGCTCAAATTATTAGAAACACAAACACAAATCATTTATTGGTGTTATGGTAACAAGTACTTACATAAGTCATAACAGTGGGAAGCAATAAGAGGATTACAAAATAATTAAATTTACAAAAATAATAATCCGAATAAACATTGAAAAGTAAAAAAAAATAAATTTACAGGTCTTTCACTATTCGATACAACACAATCAAGAACTAAAACTATAACAGTAGATATGTGAAAAATAAAAATATAAAAATTTACGGGTAGAATTCAGTGAGACAATTTAAGTAAAAATACAACACAACTAAGAAACAAAACTATCATAGTAAATATGTAAAAAATAAATATATAAAATTTTACAGCTAAAAGTCTTTCAAGGATTAGGACATCATTAGATATGAAGTCCTGTCTGCAGTTATCTCGATAAGGTATACCCGAGATAACTCTGATAGCTCGTCTCTGAAGTCGAAATATCCTCGAGGCATCGCTACTGTGACCCCATGCAATTAAAGCATAAGCAATATGAGAATGGCATAAAGAAAAATATGCTTGTCTTAAAACAGACTGTGATACACATTTTGCCAGGTTGCGTAGTAAAAACATATTGGATGAAAGCTTTTTACTAAGCTCATCCACATGAACATTCCAAAGGAGTCCTTTGTTCTGGTGGACCCCAAGAAACCTAACAGATTCAGAAGAAATATCTGGAATATGCCTTAAACAACAACAAACAAATCACGAAAATTAAGGGTTCTAAAACAGATCCCGGTGAGACCCCCACGGTAAGTTCCCTTGTCAGCCCACCCACCTTAACTATCTGAAACCTACCTCCAAGATAGTTTGCAATAACTATCATGGTGAAAGTTATAGTGTTCAAACTTCATTAAAAGCTGATGGTGTGGGACACAGTGAAAAGCTTTGCTTAAGTCACAAAAGTCTGATGATATAAAGCTGTCCCCTTCAAAACCCTCTATAATTTGAGAGACAAGTTCCAGAATTGCCAAGGTTGTACTACGATGTTTTTTAAAGCCAAACTGGGAATTGGTGAATAAGTTGTTCGACTCAAAGCACTCAATTATGCGAGATGCCATACACTTTTCGAATATTTTTGAAAGGACCGGTAGAAGAGATATTGGTCTATAATTAGACACATTTATTTGATTACCTTTTTCGAAAATTGGTGTCACTAAGGCCTCTTTGAATGCAGATGGGAATATGGAATCTTTGAAATACTGATTGATCAGCTTTGTTAAGGGGCTGATAAGGAGATTTTTGATACCTTTAATGAGTTCAATGTTAAGCTTATAGATATCTTTGCTCTTTTTGTTCTTTAAAGAAGTACAAGGGCTACCAAAGGTAAAACTGAAAGGATCAAGAGTCACACAAACTAATTCTACTCTGAATTTCATTAGCCACATTCACAAAGAAGTCAATTAACACTGATTTTTGTTTCAAGTTGTGGTAATGCTGGTAAGCCTCGGAATTCATTAATAATTTTCCACATGCACCGTATGGGATTTGAAGAATTTTTAATTAGATTGTCATTTGCAATCTTTTTTGTACTTGTTAAGATTTTTTGTACATACTTTTATATTTATGCAACCATTGTGAAGAATACATTCTATATAGATCATCCAGAAGGTGAAGGTGTTCACGTATGGCTTCTAAATTGTCATTAAACCAGATTATTGTATGCGCTTTGTTTGACTTTTTGACATAAGTTTTTAGTGGAAAAGCTGTTTGATAGGCTTTAGTAAGAACTGTCAAGCAATTTAAACATTTTTCATCCATATTGAGATCCTGGTCCAAGAACCGCCAGTCTGTTTGTTCTATGAGAGCAAACACACGAATAGCTTAGCCACTAAATTTGAAATTAGGGAAAGTTTTTTGGGATTCTATGAATTTAAAGATCAATCTGCATAAGGTACTGAGGAAATTTTAAAATATCTAAATATTCCAATAGCTAATTGTTACGGGCAAGGGTACGGTGGAGCAAATTTAATGAGTGGGGCTTCCAACGTCGTGCAAGCAAAAATTAAAGAAATTCAACCTGACGAAGAATATGTACACTGTGCCAGTCACAATCTAAATTTAGTAATTAATGAAGCAGTAGTTGTTTGCAGTGATATAACTGCATTTTTTGGTGTATTGAAAGTCAGAAATTATTTTGAAGAAGCTTAACTCCACACGTTGGTCAGGAAGAATCTAATCAATAACAGCAATACAAATTCGGTTTTTCGATAAATTAAGGGCTCTTATAGATATTAAACTAAAATCCTAGAAAAGAAATTATTGAGGATTTAATTTTAAAAAAGAAAATGACCAATTATGAGTCTTTATTACCATTTTTATATTTAAGACTTTATATCGAGTAAATCTTACGTCAAAAAACTTACAGAAAAAAATGATATCGATCTTGCTGAAGCAACACTAGTTTTAAAAAATATAGTAACACATATTTCTAGTTTAAGAAAACAAAACGCCTATAACAATATTAAATCTGAAGCAATAGATCTTGCAATAAAGTGGGGTATAGAGCCTGTGTTTCAATTAAAAAGGCAACGAAAAGTTTCAAATTTTGACGAGCTCACTTTAGATCACCAATTTAATAATAGAAAACATTATTTCAGCTATGCGTTGTATAAAAGAATATTTTGACTTTTTAGAACCTAATAATATGCTCGAGAAGCCAAATGAAGATTTGATTCAACAATGCCACGATTTATTTGAGAAATATACCGGGACATTTTTTCTAATTCCCTTGTGAACCAATTTTCTATGTTTCATGAACTAGTCAAGCCCGATCTTAAAAAAGATGTGAAAATTAGGCAACTTTTTGAACTAGTAATTGAAGAATATTCATGTATGGAAGTTGATTTTCATGAAGTTTTCACTACGTTTTTATTTTTTTTCGCTTCCTGTAACAATTGCCAATTTAGAAAGATCTTTTAATAAATTAAAAATCTTAAAAAATTTTATTAATTTACCAATTTTAAATATTGAACACGATATCGCATAGAAGTTAAATTTAACTGATTGATCAGTTTGCTAATGCCAAAGTCAAAAAGGCCGTTATAGATTTTCTTTAGTCAGTTTTTACCAAATAAATGTTACATAATAATGACCTTTGCATTATTAATCATTTTCTCAAACTCAGGAATCTAATAATTTATTTTTAATATATACAAGGGGCCCACAAGCATATTTTGCCCTGGAGTCCACTTCTCCATAGATCCGCCACTGTATCAAAGTAAACTTCACCAGATTACCCCTAGATCACGCTCGATTTTTGTGCAATATTTGAGATCATTCGAATAAGTAGTTCTTTGACACGGATTTATTGTCTACCCAATGTTAGGTCGCTATTTTGTTCCACCATAGTGGATGTTTATTAAAAAGGTTAAATTAGGTTAATAAAAAAACATCTTCAAAAAGTGAATACATTAAGGAAATAATAATGAACTATAATATCAGAATTTAAAAAAAGTGTTTTAAACTTGTTTTTTTTCGTTTTAAACATAATCCTAATTTAAGTTAAAAAATCTTTAAAACACATGTTTTCTTTAATAATAAAACATTTTTTTCATACAAGTTAATCGTCAAGTTTTAAATCTTCTTACTAAATTATTTTAGAAAATGTTGCCAGAAATAAAAATTGTTAGCAAAAATATGAATTATTAAATAGAACGACCTATATAATATTTCTGCCTAGAGCACAGTGCATAAAATTTTAATCATATTTGACCCGGTTTACCATAGATCTAAAATAATTAGTTGTGTAGCTATGAACAAATTAAAAATCGCTGTTTTAGCTACTAAACTACGAGATCTAAATATATATGAGGTATGTTCTGAGTATATTCTTAAGCTTATAAGGTTCAAAAATGAAAAAATATATAAAGTTTATTTAAAAAAAAATTAGTTGCCAATACACGTCAGTAACTTCTCAATACGTAAACACATAACATCTCTATTTATTAAAAAAAATATGAAATTTTGCGAATAATTGTTGAATTTAACATTTCGATGTTTTCAGCACAGACGAGTTGAATCAAAATATAATGGGGCTCCCTGTACTTGACGTTTATTTCAAAGTGTTGATATAATTCAAATAAATCACGTGGCTATTTCTAATATTATTCATGATTTTCAGCAATGAGTTAAATACTAATACATGACCAATCTGCAACCACTAATTTCCCGCAAAAATTGCAAACGCTCAAAGTCGATTTTAATTATCTTTGTTTGGAGACTTTTAATTCAGTCATTACCAACTCTAGCCCGTTTTGGGATTTCTTGGCCTCTTAAGGATTCCGACGTTCTAATGGAATCATTGAATTAATAACAAATTGTACGGGAGCAATAAAATGAAAATGCAAATGGCTCGACACAATTTCTCAGGACATCGTTTTACTTTCAGCCATTCACACAACAGTACGTGGAAAACGTTTTACCTGTGACTTGGATGGATAATAAAAACGGTTTATTCTATTTGCTTGGCTTATAGTAGACCAATTAAAATGCACTTTATGTTTTATAGATTGTTTTTCTTTTGATATTTTCTACGCTGAAATGCATATTTAAATTATTATTTCTAAAGGGTAAAAATGTACGGCTACTCCAATAATATTGGTTTTATAATTACCATAATAACGCTATGTAAACCCATTATGAACTTGACGACATATTTCCTGTTAAAAAAAAACCTATTTGAAATCTTCCACTATTTAATAAATCGGTATATTTCGGTTTTAATACCGATACCCCCAAGGAAACAGCCTGATGAGCCTTACCGGAGCAGATACCACGGTAGCAGATGGCACCTTGGCCCTGGAAACAAACATAGCATCATGTTTTGGTCGATTCTCGACAAAATGGTGAAGGAGTAATCCTTACCGTTAGTTCTTTGGTTTTGTATATATATATATATATATATATATATATATATATATATATATATAATTTAAAAAAATATATTTTTTGGTAATTCCAAAACAGTGAGACTGATTTAATTCAGATTTGGCACAACCTTAAAGTATTTATTTAACAGCTGTATTTTGACAGTGTTTGATACTTTCGGTCGTTTTCTGGTCGCCTTTGGTCCAGTTTTAGTTGCAGCCAGAATTGTTCAAAACACAAATGATTCACTGGATCATTTAAAAAAAAATAGTTTTAATAAATATGTCCGCAGATGTCTTATATTTAAGATAAGGGTGGGAAAGATTAAGAAAAAACACCTCGTATCTCAAATATAGGATATTTCCGAACGTATATTTTTTAAACCTTTTTTCTGAGAATGACCCAAGAAATTACTTTTGTACAGTTTCAAGCAACTAAAACTGGACCAGAGGTGTCCATCAAAACAGAATTTGTTTTTTTTTATCGAAAACGACTTGGTGTTACAAAAAACTAGGAGGCATTTTTTGTGTATTTTTAATTGATCCAAACGATGAAGCTAGCAATTTAAAAAAAAATTAGTGGCGCACCATTTTGCTGCAATAAAAACTGTCAGAATATGGCCTTTAGATACCTACGCAGCTGTGCCAAATATTAATCAAATAGCTCTTACTTTTTCGGAATTACTAAACAAAATCATATTTTTTTTTAAAACTTTTACACTCTCTCGAAAACAAAGCATTTACTGACACATATTTATATTAAATTTTTTTCTTAAAATAGTCTAAGGATTCATCTCGGCATTTAGGAACACCCTGTATATATATATATATATATATATATATATATATATATATATATATATATATATATATATATATATATATATATATTGCATTTTAATCTATAAACTGTTGACCTTTCAGGTTTAATACTTTTAACATTCAAAAATCAGACATGGCTTTGACTTTCCTAGAATGGAAGGAAGGGACACAAACATAGACTTTAAGAAAAAAGATATTTAAGAAAAAAATTACGGTCATGAGGCCAAGTCTGTGAAAAATAACATAATTCTGTTTTTTGTACAGTAATATAATAAGAAACATCGCACATAACCCTCTATTAAGTTTATATAGTGGCGGTTTAAAAGTTTAAATTGAATGAGCAAAATAAGCGCCTGCTGAATATAGTAGGCATTATAATACGGTTAGAAAAGTTTAACAACCCAACTTTGACAAAATAAAGTTAAAAACTGGAATAAGAATCTATTGCCGGGAGTCTAAGCCAAAACAGCAGCTTAAACTAGTTGGAAGTTATTGTGCGTTACCCGAACCGGAGATCCGGAAAGTTATAGTCTAAAAATAAAAGGAAACAATAAAAGGAAACAGAAAAATTATGAACACATTTTTCAGGTAAATCTTTTTCTTGGAGATTTTCTCAGCTACTTTTTTTTCAATTCAAGAATTAGCTGTTTTCATTTTTGCTAAAAATACAATACTAATTCGGCGTTGGCTTGCTTTGGTCCGTGGAATATAATCGAAGATAAGCATTGCTTGAAATTATTAAAAATTAAACTGAACTACGTTCATGGCGTAAAATGCCGGTCTCATCCGATAAAAATGTATAATATGATAATTTGATTGAGGGAAAAAAAGAAAATGCGCAATGGGCTAATTCGTGGCACAAAAGACGTTCGAGATGTAGCTGTTGCCGCCATGGAAGGTGTCCGAGATTTTACTTGCGGGCAATGGTAAATAGTGTTTAAGCTATGCCGCGAAATGGCAGACAGACAGACAGACCGACAGACGGAACGATGGAGTTGATAAAACATATTTTTTGGGCATCTAGAGACCCTAAAACATAAGGATGTGTAAAATTTAAGAGGGTGATTTTTTCACGATTACAAACATTTTATTTGGCCCCCATTTTGATCGGCCATCTTGAATTAGTACCACTATTTTACTATTTGATCCCTATACCACATTAGCTATGGAACACCCTTTGAAATCAAACGATTAAACAGTTTGTTCAGGTTGAATTTTTAAATATTTTATTAAGCCGCCATTTCGTTCCGCCATCTTGTATTCGTACCAAAATGTTAATTTGAGATAAAATGGATGAGTAGTTTTCTAATAATAATTTTCTAAAATTTCACTAGGCCGCCATTTTGTTTCGCTATATTGGATTTTTACCAAAATGTTACCAGGTCATCCCCATATGACCCTTAATTTTTTTCCGAAATATAAAATCAATCGGGTAAGTAGTTTTTTAGCTACGCCGCGAACAGAGAGACCGACGGAATTGAGAAAACATGTTTTTCGTCATCTAGGGACCCTGAAATGTGAAGATCTGAAAGAATCTCGGGTAGTGATTTTTTCACGATTACAATACTTCCCATTTAGGAGGGAAGTAAAACATATTATATTTTCCTATATTTAAAATATTAATTAATTTTTAAAACCAAATACTGTAACTATATAACCTCTAAAAGTTGAAAACAAAAGAGCTACTATTTGACTTGCAAAACGTCAACAAATCTTTGAATCCACCTCTGCTCGCAAATGTTTTAACACAAATTCTGTGTACTCCCAATGTCGATATAAAATATGTGGATTTCAAGAAACAAGGATAGCAGCACCAAAAGATTAAGATGCGTTATTGGCTGTTCAGAAAATAAGATGGAATTATTTCACTTATAGGATAATTTTGTAGAAGAAATCCTGAGTTTATTTTCAAACCAATTAGGAAATGGTTCTGGAAATCACTTATTTGATTATTGATATGTGGTATATTTATAATTAAATATTAGTCATCTAAGTATTAAAAAAAGTGGATTAAAACTTCACATTTTTATGAAATTTTGACGTTTCTTTATTATTTCTAAATACGTTTTGTACGTTTTTTTAAAAAGAAAAAAATATAATAATTGACTAGTTTAGGAACATGAGTATAGACTGGCTTGGGATTTTCTTAAAAAAAAAACATGTGCGGTCATAATTTGTTTCAGAAAATCGACCAAAATCATGTTAAATTTCAGGCGTATGTTCACCCCTAATAGCCTTTTTCTTCTATATAATAGTTCTTGCCGCGTTAGTTTTTATCTACTTTAAATTTAATTACTCTTGAGTTATGGGCTTCGCCAGAGGTGGCTATATACTGCTCCGTGGTAATAATACAGTATCAAGTCAAGTTTTGGCGCTAGTTTTACTCGTCTCTCAACTCAATATATATATATATATATATATATATATATATATATATATATATATATATATATATATATATATATATATATATATATATATATATATATATATATATATATATATATATATATATATATATATATATATATATATATATATATATATATATATATATATATAACTTTTCAATTATTTTATAAAATGTTTGATATTTAAAAAAAATAAAACTAGAAAAATCTTCTAACTTTTGTATTTGTTTTTTCGTGTCTTTTATACTTAAAGCTCTAGCTAGATGTCAAAATATAAATGAAAGCCCTGATGGGAAAGTACTATGTTTACCAATTCACATTATTTAGTTTGCAGTTGTACATTATTAAATAATAACCGCCCAATAAAAATAATTGGTGTCTTGACCAGATGATGTTTAAATTAAACTAAACATCAAAAACGTTCTGTACAGGAATAGATTTATATTGTATCGAGTATTTTATTTTAAAAAATATTCTACCTATGAGTTGTATCGTATATATTAGTTTCTGGATATTACATAATAATTTTTCGGAATTTATTTTACTCCATATTCTTCACAGTAAGCACTTTAAATATTTATGTATATATTCCCAAAATGAATTTTACATTTTCATTTATCGTCATGAATATTCAATGAACTCAAATAATTTTATCTATTATATACAATAACCAGACATATTTATTTTTAAAAATATTAAAGAAAAACAAATGTGCTTATATATCAAAACAATTGAAATACTGGCCAAGAGAATGCTTTTAATAGTGCTAGACATTCAGTGCCCGTCTGTATATTGTTCGTTTAAAAATGTATAAAAATATGTTTTTAATACCCAATAAAGGGTTTTTTTTGATGATTTATTATTCATTTTACGCAAAAATATTTCAAATAAAATGTGTCCCTGCTAAAAAAGGTAACGCGTTTTTGACCACTTTATAATGTTTTGTTGTTCCAAATATAAAAAAAATTGATATGTAAAAATTTCTAGCTCGGTTTTGGAGAGATTGGTTTAATTATATACATACAGTATTTAAGGTACAGGTATAAATAATATGCCAATTTTTAACTTCTGCCAATATTTTTAAGCGTTTGCAAAATATTAATTTTGTATACATTTCGAGTTCGTTAAATATAAACTATAGGTGGAATAAATCTACACAACATTTCTCCTTCCCATCAATTTACCATAAGCGATAAATCAAATTTTACAGAAGCAGCTTTTTGACCTGTATGTGTGTATGTACGCGATTTTCTCGGCAACTACTTAAGTATTTAAATGAGCTCTTCAACATGATTCACAGAAAACAAGTCGCAAAAGTCACACGCACTAATCTCATGAAAAAATTATATCGGTCATTTCCCTTACAAAAAAAGCTTTTTTTTATTCAAAATTCGAATTCAAATAAATCGTTTTTTTTAATTTTGTACACGAATTTTATATAATTATATAATATATATTATATAATATTTCAATGGGTTCTCATATTGTTTTTTTACCAGTTAATTTCTATGATTGATTTTTGTCTAGAATTTTACGTTAACTAATAAAGTAATTTTTTTTACTGATTTTTAACAATTTTAACGGGCCCCCCATTTCCATCTCACACCTTATTTTTGAACAAAATTTATAGGCAATAAAGAAAGTAGTTCTTATAAAATTCGTACCAGTTTATGATTAAATACAACATAATTGTTGTGCAAAATTTGATTTCAAATAAATTAGTAGTATTTTCACAAAATTTTAATAGACCATCATTTTGTATCGTCATATTGGATAGTATAAAAATATTACCACCTTAGTTCTATATCACCCTGATTTCTATAAAAAATATGAAGTTAATTAAAAATGCATAACGGACATATCGAATACAGTGTGTATAGAAAACCAACACATACCGACAGATATTTAAATGCAAGATCATCATCATTCAGCACAAATTCAAGAAGTAGCAATACTCTAATATCTATATCCATGCGATTAACTGACTAAGGTCTTAATCAGTACAGTCAACTAGTTGAGAGACGAGTACAACTAGCGCCAAAACTTAATAGCCTTTTTCTTCTATATAATAGTTCTTGCCGCATTAATTTTTATCTGCTTTAGATTTAACTACTCTTGAGCTATGAGCTTCGCCAGAGGTGGCTATATACCGCTCCGTCGCGCGTCGTAATAGAGAATCAAGTCAAGTTTTGGCGCTAGTTGTACTCGTCTCTCAACTAGTTGGCTGTACTGATGAAGACCTTAAGTCAAAAACTCCTTTTCTACTATATAATAGTTTTTGCCTCGTTAGTCTTTTTCTACTTTACATTTAATTACTCTTGGGTTATGAGTTTCGCCACAGGTGGCTATATGTTGCTCCGTGGTAATAGAGTATCAAGTCCGGCGAAGGTTTCGGATGTTCTCTTAGTAACCACAAATGTCGGTTTTGCTCCTCTTGGTGTGGTTTTGTTGTATATTAAGTTTCGATGCTAGTTGTACTCGTCTCTCAACATGTTGACTGTACTGATAAAGACCTTAAGTCAGGAACACGTGTCTATAGTTGGCTAAATTTTTAATATGTTTTAGCGGTTTTCCCAAAAAAATTCCTTTTCTATTAACGCGGCAAGAACTATTGTATAGTAGAAAATGGAATTTATGTATATATATATATATATATATATATATATATATATATATATATATATATATATATATATATATATATATATATATTTATGTATATATATATATATATATATATATATATATATATATATATATATATATATATATCAATAAGAATACATTGCTTCTTAGGCCACGATTTTTGTCAACTTTCCCGGTCGTCTTTAAAGATAAATCTATCAAAGTATTCTATAATCGACAAGATGAGACCCGATTAACGAAGTTATAACATAGAGGGTATCCAATTTAAAACAAAATGGGTTTTTCAACTTTACAATTATTTTATAAAATGTTTGATATTTAAACAAAATAAAACTAGAAAAATCTTCTAACTTTTGTTTATTTTTTCGTGTCTTTTATACTTAAAGATAGTCTAGAAAGTACTATGTTTACCAAATCACATTATTTAATTTCCAGTCGTACATTATGAAATAAAAACTGCCCAATAAAACTAATTGGTGTCTTGACTAGATGATGTTTAAATTAAACTAAACATCAAAAAAGTTCTGTATAGGAACGCAGATTTATATTGCATCCAGTATTTTATTTTAAAATATATTCAACCTATGAGTTTTACCGTATATATTAGTTTCTGGATATTTCATAATAATTTTTCGGAATTTATTTTACTACATATTCTTCACAGTAAGCACTTTAAATATGTATGTATAAAATCGCAAAATGAATTTTAACTATTATGTTCAATAACCAGACATATTTATTTTTAAAAATACTAATGTAAAACAAATGTGCTTATATATCAAAATAATTGAAATACTGGCCTTTTAATAGTGCTAGACATTCAGGGCCAGTCTGTATATTGTTCTTTTAAAAATGTATAAAAATATGTTTTTAATACCCACCAAAGGGTTTTTTTTGATGATTTATTATTCATTTTACGCTAAAATATTTCAAATAAAATTTGTCCCTGCTAAAAAAGATAACGCGTTTTTGACCACTTTATAATGTTTTGTTGTTCCAAATATAAAAAAAATTAATATGAAAAATTTCTAGCTGTGTTTTATATAAATGTGTATAAATAATATGCGAATTTTTAACTTCTGCCAATATTTTTAGCCGTTTGCAAAATATTAATTTTGTATACATTTCGTGTTCGTTAAATATTAACTATAGGTTAAATAAATCTACACAATATTTCTCCTTCCCATCAATTTACCATAAGCGATAAATAAAATTTTAAAGAAGCAGTTTCTTTTTGTATTATTAACCGACTTCAATAAAGAAGAAGGATATTCCCTTTTTGACCTGTACGTGTGTATGTATGCGATTTTCTCAGCAACTACTGAAGTATTTAAATAGACTTTTCAACATGATTCACAGAAAACAAGTCGCAAGAGTCACGCGCACTAATCTTACGAAAAAATCGTTTCGGTCATTTCCCTTGCAAGGAAAAGCTATAATTTTTTATTCAAAATTTGAATTCGAAAAAATAAATCGTTTTTTTAATTTTGTACACGAATTTTATATAATTACATAATATATATTATATAATATTTCATTGGGTTCTCATATTGTTTTTTTACCAGTTAATTTCTATGATTGATTTTTGTCTAAAATGTTACGTTAACTAATAAAACAATTACTGATTTTTAACAGTTTTAACGGGCCCCACATTTACATCTTACACTGCATTTTTGAACAAAATGTATAGGCAATAAAGAAAGTGGTTCTTATAAAATTCGTACCAGTTCATGATTAAATACAACATAATTGTTGCGCAAAATTTGATTTCAAATAAATTAGTAGTATTTTCACAAAATTTTAATAGACCATCATTTTGTACCGTCATATTGGGTAGTATAAAAATATTACCACCTTAGTTCTATATCAACTTGATTTTTATACAAAATATGGAGTGAATATTGGACTTACTAATTATACTAAATTATTAGCAGTTGATATATAATCCTTGTATTTTTATGTAATTTTGGGTAAGTTGTTATTAAGCTAAGCCGATAACAGCTAAACAGACGGAAATGAGAAAATCTGTTTTGGGGGCCGAAAAATCTGAAAAATTCGTGATTACAATAATTCCCTCTTACGAGAGAAGTAAAAATAAACATATAGAGAAGTAAAATTTTGTAGTCATTTTAAACTAAAAAATATGGTAAAACAGAACCATATAGTAGTAAACAAACTTATTTTAGGAAGGGGTCAAAACAGACTTAAAACCATTAATAATGAATCCTCGTCTGACGCGTTTCGAATAAAAATCGACCAAGCCCTAAAGATTCCTAGAGTTGCACAAAGTAAAACAAAACAGACATTGTAGAAATTTAGATTCTTAATAATTTTTGTTTGAACTTGGTTCTATACAATGTCTATAGTGTTCAAAAAACAGCAAACAAATCGATCCCTTGAGGGTCATTTTTAAAAATGTTTCATATTTGCGACTTAATAGAATTTCAGTCAGGAGACTAAAGAGAGTGTACAACTTCCCATGCTCCTGACAATTTTTCTTGAAAATCTCTTAATTTTAACGTATTCTGATGGCATCAATATGCCCTCAGGCAGAGAGATTATCCGAAGAATTTACGGATATTGACGCAAGTCTTTAGAGTCCTACTAATATAGACATCTCCAGCATAAGTTAAAAATTTCTTTGTACTTCTAAATTTGATCCAAACTCTTTTATTTTAATAAATTAGACTACAGCAGCGAAAAGAGAAATAATGGGCATAAAATGGCCGTATAGTTTTAATCACCATAATTTAAAAATTAAAATCCTGATTCTCTAAATGTGTCACATTTTTAAATAAATATGGCATTTAGTGCAATAATTAAACTAACCCAGCGAGTGGTAATTACGAACCTCGAAAGCTTAAATGCCATACATTTTTAATGCTACCGATCGGCTTCATCTTAAATCCAACCCTAGGCCTGGAGAGCGATACTTAATTATTCAGTATTAAATGAGGCCTAACATTTTCTCCTCCGACAGTTTCATTATTGTCGGATTTAATTTTTAAGAAACTTATCTTATACTTTTTAAATTGGATTGGGGAGACTGGCTACATTCTTTTAAAACTTTTTTATCTAAATAAGCAGCTTTATTTAGCCTAATATTTTTCATCGCTGCGCCTGGAGGAGGGAACTTTAAGGCATTGGTTCACTTTAATATACCCAAAATACAATTTCAATATCAGAAGCAGATGTGAGTCTTAACCAAAGATTAAAGAGACGAAAAATGTTGTATGTTAAATGTTCCTCGAATTGTCAGGGAGTTACAAACTTACAACAGAGGCCAGGCTTATCGCTACACGCGATAAATAATTAGATGCAGCTAAATACATAATAATAAATAATTGAATTCTTAGGATTTATTATTTGTTTATTTAGGACTAAACTGTCAGCCAAAACACGTGTGTTACTTGCTGAAATTAACATTTCTTTACTTTAGTCCAGACGTTTTCATAGATGTATTTTGGTTTAGCGATAAACGAAAGGATTTCCAGTTTTCTTTTTTAACTTCTTTTTTTTTTGCTAAAGCATCTACTTTTTGTGATAAGTCAAGAACACTTATGTTGGTTTCATAGAGAACTGTCGAACCAGTATCTAATACCATTCACATTCCCGACCACAAACCTTCCCTCGTATTACCAAGCTAAAGCTATTATTCGGCAGCCGGGATACTTTAATTTAAATCGATGTTGATGGTGCTTGGTAGCACCTAGCCAGTTTTTGTCCCTCTTTCCCATATTTCAAACAACAATGGATACCTTTCCTTTGTCTGAAGATATTTACTTGCTTTCATCCTTCTGTTGCCTAATAGAGCCCCTTGCAACTCCTTCAGAGTTTTTAAAATGTCTTCAATTGTGGGGTGTTGTTCTGAAATGTAATTTAGTCTTCGTAATTTGCCTTTACTTATAGATGTTTACTTAGCAGTTTCATACTGGGGGCATATGCGGGAACTTTAGATAACTTCTTTAATCTGGCCGTTCTTAATGCTTGGTCGATATTAGGGTTATACGAAGGCCTATGAAACTGCTAACCTGCCAGTTTCCCTGTCCAAATTGATTAGCTGCACAATATCTGCCTCATAGTCTTCTCATAGAGTTTCGTTATATTTTTGCCTTCGACTTTGAAGTTGCGCTTTATAAATCTCGTGTAGATGTGCTTCAGTATAACGAATTTCTAGATGGAATACAAATTTCCCAAAGTCATTTTGTTTATCTTCGGATATGTTTCTTAGCACCTTCATTGCCTCACCACTAAGTAACAAGTCAGTGCTGGTGCATTTTCGGTGGAATCCTAATTTGTTCCAGTTGCATTGCGGCAGTTTGAAATTGTCTGAGATAAGTAACATCGGATGTTTTATCAAAGGCGATGAACAGACAACGTCGGATTGCAGAAAGCTCAATTAAAGTTTAGAATGTTTAACGGAATGTCAAATTTGACAGCGAATTCCTAGATTTCTATAAGCAGCTTGTCAAATCTGAAAGCTCGGTTAAATATTCTAAACATCAATTAAGTTTTGTGCAACCGGCTATTTGTTTTCCAAATTTCTATATCTGGGATCGTATACCTTGGACTTCCTCTTGCATTTAGTCATGAACCTCTCGCACTTGGCTTTTAAACTTTCTTCTCTATATGTACCATTTCTTCTTTAACGTCTTCTTTAGCCATTGTCAATTTAAGCAACATTTTTCTAGTAACTTCTTGATTTATTTTATGTTTTTTTGATATCTTGTATTTCTTGTTTCACGTATTCTTGATTCCTTTTCATATCTTCTTTAAGTTCTCGCTTCATATCTTTTTGTCTCTTTTTCATGTTCTCTTTTAGTTCTTATTTCATATCTTCTTAGATCCATGCCTTGTATTCCTTGTTTTACATTTTCTTTGCCTTTTTCTCGTTTTCTTGGTTCATTCTTAGGTATTCCATATCGTTGTGCATTATCATTGTCATGTAATTTTTATGAAAAACATATTTAGGAAAACTTACATTTTAATAAGCAAATTTCTACTTTGAACACCTGTATTTTTATCCCAATTCTGATACCAAATGTTCCGGATTGGTCGGTAATCAAACAGATAGTTTCTGAATGCACTCCTTTTATTCAGAACACAGCTTACAAGTAACACAGTTGAAGACTGGTTATAGGTAACAATGATAACAAAAGTAACCTAAAACCTATTTACAATTCGAAATTTCAATTACAACTGAATCAAAAGGGGTCTTTGCGACGCTCTTATATAGCCTTTAGGAAAGAACTGAATGATCTAGAAAATTCTAGAAAAATCTAAGTACTACAGAGAAAATTAGACCTTATTGAACATTTTAATTAATTTAGATAATTTTTAGTTGTGATTGATAACAAATTAACAAATAAATTGACCTAAAACTTAACAAACCTATAGCTATGGTAAATTCGCAATAATATGTATATAAAAGTTGAATAGGTTCATAGAAGGTGAATATGTTCATAGAAGCCTGAAAGAAAAAGAAAATATTCTCTAGTGACCGCCACGCGAGAACCAAAGAATTTTGAGAATTTTCCGTCAGATATTTGATGTTCTGGTTTCTTATCTGTCCTGTGTTAAGTATTATTTATGATTCGACCGACATTTATTTCAAGTTTTAGTTGGATCATATTACCATAAAAAAAATTATAGCTACTAAAATACACTGTCTTGATAGTGAAACAAAATAGGTTTAAGAAAAAATGCAAAATATTATATTTCCGTATTTTTTATCTTTAGTCCGCTCCAGAGAAGTAAAAGTATGTTGATATTTAATCGCGCAGAAGTTAAAAATATCGACCTTTTCCAGTCTTAATTCAACATTTGCAGAAACCCTTATTTGCGAACCGACTAACATCTTTGCAAAATCGGATTTCGTCGGCTCGGAGTTATCAAATGGGCGATACTTGCTCGCTCTGCGCTCATATGTAGACCGAGAGCTTCGTGAAATTTCTTCAAGCTTTCCGCAATTTAATCCGTGAAACAGACCCACTTGTTTGTACAAATTAAGTTTGTTTGCCGGATTTAACTAAATTAGTTAGTTTAAAATGGCAATTTGCAACACGGTAAAACGAAGCAGCCTACGAAGGCATATCTGCCTACTGCCTCGTTATCGTAGGTAGAAATCAATTTTTGTTGGGAGTGTGCCGCTAAAATAATTTCTTGGTGAAGTCTGAAACTATGTAAAACATTTTTACGTACCTACCTAACTAAAAAAAATGTGTATTTGCAAACATACGTCAAAATATTTCTTAAGCTGAGATTTATATACAAAAAATATAATACATTTGCCGTGTTTTGCCATCTTTTATAAAAATATTAATAAGTTTTAAAAAAACTGCTTCTAAAAAGCTGTTTTATCCCTAGGATAACCCTATCTAATCGAAAAAAAGTTATATACCAGAAATAAAACGAATTTGGTTTGTTCCACTTAAAAAAAAATAAAATTTTGAATTTGTTTTTAACGATCTGTTTTACCCCGTTAGAAACACTACATTAAGTTTTTTTTTATAAACATTGAGGGGTGGTAAATTTTCGTAGGCACTCACAGGGACCCCTAAAAGTACCGTAAGCCCATTTAAATGCGTCTCTACTATACGTTGCATGGGTGAAAATTGCCTCATGATGGTCAGTATCCCGAAAACTTTACCTCACACGCTTCTGAAACTATGATTCGAGCGTGCCGAAAAACCCTCTTATGCGAACAAACAACTAAAAATTAGGTATCTGAACTTATTTAAAAATGTAAATTAATAATATCTTGCAAATATATTTTTTTCGTAAATGTGACATCTCGGCCATATTATAATCAAAGCACCGCCGTTAAGGGTATAAATATATATATATATATATATATATATATATATATATATATATATATATATATATATATATATATATATATATATATATATATATATATATATATATATATATATATATATATATATATATATATATATATATATATATATATATATATATATATATATATATATATATATATATATATATATATATATATATATATATATATATATATATATATATATATATATATATATATATATATATATATATATATATATATATATATATATATATATATATATATATATATATATATATATATATATATATATATATATATATATATATATATATATATATATATATATATATATATATATATATATATATATATATATATATATATATATATATATATATATATATATATATATATATATATATATATATATACGAAAAAAATATATTTGCAAGATATTATTAATTTACATTTTTAAATAAGTTCAGATACCTAACGCTCGAATCATAGTTTCAAAAGCGTGTGAGGTAAAGTTTTCGGGATACTGATCATCATGAGGCAATTTTCACCCATGCAACGTATAGTAGAGACGCATTTAAATGGGCTTACGGTACTTTTAGGGGTCCCTGTGAGTGCCTACGAAAATTTACCACCCCTCAATGTTCATAAAAAAAAACTAAATGTAGTGTTTCTAACGGGGTAAAACAGATCGTTAAAAACAAATTCAAAATTTTATTTTTTTTTAAGCGGAACAAACCAAATTCGTTTTATTTCTGGTATATAACTTTTTTTTCGATTAGATAGGGTTATCCTAGGGATAAAACAGCTTTTTAAAAGCAGTTTTTTTAAAACTTATTAATATTTTTATAAAAGATGGCAAAACACGGCAAATGTATTATATTTTTTGTATATAAATCTCAGCTTAAGAAATGTTTTGACGTATGTTTGCAAATACACATTTTTTTAGTTAGGTAGGTACGTAAAAAGGCTTTACATAGTTTCAGATTTCACCAAGAAATTATTTTAGCGGCACACTCCCAACAAAAATTGATTTCTACCTACGATAACGAGGCAGTAGGCAGATATGCCTTCGTAGGCTGCCTCGTTTTGCCGTGTTGCAAATTGCCGTTTTAAACTAACTAATTCCAAGTTAAATCCGGCAAACAAACTTAATTTGTACAAACAAGTGGGTTTGTTTCACGGATTAAATTGCGGAAAGCTTGAAGAAATTTCACGAAGCTCTCGGTCTACATATGAGCGCAGAGCGAGCAAGTATCGCCCATTTGATAACTCCGAGTCGACGAAATCCGATTTTGCAAAGTTGTTAGTCGGTTCGCAAATAAGGGTTTCTGCAAATGTTGATTTAAGACTGGAAAAGGTCGATATTTTTAACTTCTGCGCGATTAAATATCAACATATTATTTACTTCTCTGGAGTGGACTAAATATATAATTAAAAAATACGGAAATATAGTATTTTGCATTTTTTCTTAAACCTATTTTGTTTCGCTATCAAGGCAGTGTATTTTAGTAGCTATAATTTTTTTTATGGTAATATGATCCAACTAAAACTTGAAATAAATGTCGGTCGAATCATAAATAATACTTAACACAGGACAGATAAGAAACCAGAACATCAAATATCTGACGGAAAATTCTCAAAATTCTTTGGTTCTCGCGTGGCGGTCACTAGAGAATATTTTCTTTTTCTTTCAGGCTTCTATGAACATATTCACCTTCTATGAACCTATTCAACTTTTATATACATATTATTGCGAATTTACCATAGTTATAGGTTTGTTAAGTTTTAGGTCAATTTATTTGTTAATTTGTTATCTATCACAACTAAAAATTATCTAAATTAATTAAAATGTTCAATAAGGTCTAATTTTCTCTGTAGTACTTAGATTTTTCTAGAATTTTCTAGACCATTCAGTTCTTTCCTAAAGGCTATATAAGAGCGTCGCAAAGACCCCTTTTGATTCAGTTGTAATTGAAATTTTGAATTGTAAACAGATTTTAGGTTACTTTTGTTATCATTGTTACCTATAACCAGTCTTCACCTGTGTTACCTGTAAGCTGTGTTCTGAATAAAAGGAGTGCATTCAAAAACTATCTGTTTGATTACCGACCAATCCGGAACATTTGGTATCAGAATTGGGATAAAAATACAGGTGTTCAAAGTAGAAATTTGCTTATTAAAATGAAAGTTTTCCTAAATATGTTTTTCATAAAAATTACATAACAATGATAATGCACATGGGAATACCTAAGAATGAACCAAGAAGACGAGAAAAAAGCAAAGAAGATGTAAAACAAGGAATACAAGGCATGGATCTAAGAAGATATGCAATAAGAACTAAAAGAGAACATGAAAAAGAGACAAAAAGATATGAAGCGAGAACTTAAAGAAGATATGAAAAGGAATCAAGAATACGTGAAACAAGAAATACAAGATATCAGAAAATATCAAAAAGACATAAAATAAATCAAGAAGTTACTAGAAAAATGTTGCTTGAATTGACAATGGCTAAAGAAGACGTTAAAGAAGAAATGGTACATATAGAGAAGAAAGTTTAAAAGCCAAGTGCGAGAGGTTCATGACTAAATGCAACAGGAAGTCCAAGGTATACGATCCCAGATATGGTATTAGATACTGGTTCGACAGTTCTCTATGAAACCAAAATAAGCCTATGGCCGTGTCTTATTTGGTCTTGACGTTATGAACCAACATAAGTGTACTTGACTTATCACAAAAAGTAGATGCTTTAGCAAAAAAAAAATAAAGAAGTTAAAAAAGAAAACTGGAAATCCTTTTGTTTATCGCTAAACCAAAATACATCTATGAAAACGTCTCGACTAAAATAAAGAAATGTTAATTTCAGCAAGTAACACACGTGTTTTGGCTGACAGTTTAGTCCTAAATAAACAAATAATAAATCCTAAGAATTCAATTATTTATTATTATGTATTTAGCTGCATCTAATTATTTATCGCGTGTAGCGATCAGCCTGGCCTCTGTTGCAAGTTTGTAGCTCCCTGACCCTTTGGTTAAGACTCACATCTCCTTCTGATATTGAAATTGTATTTTGAGTATATTAAAGTGAACCAAAGCCTTAAAGTTCCCTCCTCCAGGCGCAGCGATGAAAAATATTAGGCTAAATAAAGCTCTATACATATATATATATATATATATATATATATATATATATATATATATATATATATATATATATATATATATATATATATATAAATATGTATATATATATATATATATATATATAAATATGTATATATATATATATAAATATGTATATATATTATATATATATATATATATATATATATATATATATATATATATATATATATATATATATATATATATATATATATATATATATATATATATATATATATATATATATATATATATATATATATATATATATATATATATATATATATATATATATATATATATATATATATATATATATATATATATATATATATATATATATATATATATATATATATATATATATATATATATATATATATATATATATATATATATATATATATATATATATATATATATATATATATATATATATATATATATATATATATATATATATATATATATATATATATATATATATATATATATATATATATATATATTTATATATATATTTATATACATATATTTATATATATATATATATATATATATATATATATATACATATATATATATATATATATATATATATATATATATATATATATATATATATATATATATATATATATATATATATATATATATATATATATATATATATATATATATATATATATATATATATATATATATATATATATATATATATATATATATATATATATATATATATATATATATATATATATATATATATATATATATATATATATATATATATATATATGTATATATATATATATATATATATATATATATATATATATATATATATACATTATATATCATTTCAAAATCAAAAATTTATTATTTTAAACACGCTTTAAAATTGGAACAAGTATTCCATAATTATTTATTTATTTCCTACAAAATTACAAATGTACTAAAAAAGTAAGCAAAAAAATGGTGTCAAATCTAATAAAAAAAAATTTAAATTAAAATTTACTAGCTAATATCCAAGAGCAAAAGCTCTGATAATCGGTATAAGGAATGTACAGAAACTTGTTCACGAAAAAATCCAAAGGCAAAAGAATTAAGTTACAATGCAAAAATGGATATTCATAATGCAATTTATGATTTATACACGTCAAAGACTTATATAATACTTCAGAAACTTTTTAATATTATAGACAAAAATATATCATCATCACTTAAAAAGTTTTCATCTTCTGAATAGGCCTTAAATGGCGCAATGAGCATTGGTGCTATTTCGACATCTAGCACTCGTTCTCGATTCTACCAATCCCATATTAATTTCTCCGTATGTTCCACAGATTTCTTTCAGTACTCCGGCGTAATATAATTTAATGAATCTTGCTAAACAATTTGCATTTCATCTGATGTAAGACCATCTTCACGTGTTTCTCGTAATATGATTTTGCCCCAGCCCATATTAATTCTATTGCGTTAAACTGGCAATGGTATGGCGGCAGTCGTAAAACCTCATGTCCATTTTCCCGTAATATTTCATCTACGGCATATATTGTTGGTTTTGTAATAGATTTTACCATTAAAAGAAGTTCTGGTTTCAGCATATTGGGCAAAGGATTTTGTTTTTGTTTTATTAGCCAGTCATAAATATCACTTTTCTTCCACTTTTCTAAATTTTGAATTAACATTTTCTGGGTTTCGGTAAACTATGTTGACACTCCTAAATCTCATTTATTTCTATTGCTCTTTGTTTTTATCCACCATTCTAGCAGTCCAAAGTGAGAAAATGTGTGGAAAACTCTCATCAGCGTTCAAAATTTACTTTAAGATGTAATTATTATACAAATCTAAGGTAATTTTGATTTCAAACATCTTCACGACTGTTCCAATCGCCATGCTTGTTTTTAATTTGATGTGCGACGTTGCCATATTCATAATTAAAGAAATACCTATAAGTTATGATACACGTAAAACTAAATTTTTTTATAACAAAACTTATAATTAATAAAAATGCGGATTAGGTTAGGTTAGGATTGGTTAGGCTTTCTGTAAAGAAAGCACGCGGTAGCGCTTTAACCGAATTCCGAGTCTATGTTGAAAGGGGGATGTTTCTGTAACAAAAACTATAGTGTTAGATGAGTATGTCCCGCTAACGTTAGGTTAGCCCAGGTTCGTCAATAAAACCTTCATTAAATTTATAATAATATCAATAAATAATTATAATTCTGTTGTCCAAATAATTTTCGATTGGTCATTTCATTTCCTTTAACAAATTGGTAAATCTAAAATCTGGCAACATTGCTAAATTTTTCGCTTTGCGGCTGTCAAATTGTGACCGAGTGTGACTTTTAATTAATTTTTTTTAGGAAAACTCTTACATATCCCGCAATTTTTATTTTTGAAATGTGATATTGCAAATGGGTACTTTCTGGAAAAAAAATAAAATATGCAAAAATCGTCTGTCAGGATAGTTTACCGAACCCCATTTTCCGTGTGTTTCTTTAAAAAGTGGATACGCTGACTATATATGTGGCAACTCTCATAAAAATCTTCGAGTACAGTCCTTTTTATATGGAAAACCCAACATTTTTATTAATTTTGAAAACGATTTTAGTCCCATTTCCAATACGCCTCGATTTTTTGAAGCTTCTTTTAAAACTTAAAGGGTTATATTAGTTTTTGATGTGTATAAATTGCATTACGAACATCCATTTTTACATTGTCACTTCTGTCTTCTGTCTTTGGCTTTTTTCGTGTACGTTTCTTAATCTTCTTTGGTAGTAAATTATTGCTTTTTTTCATGCACAATTTCCTGCACAGTCCTTATACCTGGATATTGGCCGGTGAATTTTCATTTTCGTAATATTTTATTAGATTTAATACCATTTTTTTCGCTTGTGGGTGCAAAAAATCCGAAAATTGTTTTCTATTACTCATTTTGTCACTGACTTATCAAGCTGACTTTGAAGTGACATCGCTCAAAGATTTTTGCAACTGCTGGTATTTATATGTTTATCCTCTTTTTTTCATATGAAAATATCAGGTCTATCTAATTCATCTTCCGGATTTTATGCGGAGGATATGATTACACGTAATAAAAGAAAAACAAACTTAAAAAGTTTGTCGTTGATAAATCGTATGACCCGCACGATAACACTGCTTTTGACTATACCTTCATAATATCCAATATAAACGCTTGATAATTATTTTGTGTATGTTTTTGTCTGCAGAGTAAAACTGCCCCGTTTTACTGTTTTTTAAAAAAGTTAATCATCATGGAAATAAAAAATATTCCTATCTTTCTCGCTCTCTCTCTATCTCTCTCTCTCTATCTCTCTGTTTCTCTCTCTCTCCCTCCCTGTCTCTGACTCTCTCTGATACACATATTGAATTAGCAAATTGCACTGATGTATCTCTTCACTTGTAATGAGTACAGGTCTGGATTTATTGTGAATTTGGGGTATGTATGATTTTTCATTTATTTTCTACAGTAGTGTTTTAATTCTACGCGTTTTAGTGTTCCTAGATGCCAAAAAATATGTTTTACAAATTCCGTAGGTTCGTCTGTCGGTTTGTCTGGCTGTCGGTTCGCAGCATAGCTTAAAAAGTACTCATCAGATTGATTTAAAATTTTTGTGAAAAATTAAGGCTCATATGGGGATAACCTGGTAATCAAAGTATTACCAGTATGCCTGAACACGATGGCGGCCTAATGAAACGTTAAAAAATGTATTACTTAAAAACTAATTATCCAATTTGCAGAAAAATCAAGTATTATGTAGGAATCAACTGGTATAATCTTGGTACGAATACAAGATGGCTGAACAAAATTGCGGCATAATAAAATATTTAGAAATTCAGCCTGAAAAAACTATTTAATGAACTGATTTGTTGTTCTTGTGTTAATTGTTCTTGATTGTGTTCCATAATTAATTGTAGTATAGAGATGAACTGGTAAAACTGTGGTACTAATTCAAGATGGCGGAAGAAAAAGACGGCCAAAAAAATATTTTTTATCTGAAAAATCACCCTCTCACGTTTTACATATCTTCGCGTTTAGGCGTCCCTAGATGCCAAAAAATATGTTTGTCTGTCTGTCAGTTCGAGGCATAGCTTAAAAATTACTAATAAGATTGACTTCAAATGCTAGTCAAAAGTTAAGGCTCATATGAGGATGACCTGGTAATATTTTGGTAAAAATCCAATACACCGGAACAAGATGGTGGCCTAGTGAAACGTTAAAAAATTATTACCAAACAACTAATTATCCAATTAACCTCAAATATCGTGTGTGTGTGTATTAATATAAGATAACAAAACAAAATGGCGCTTTAATAATATATTCAAAAAAACCAGTCTGAAAAACTACTTATTAGTTTAATTTCAAATTTTGTGCAAGCATTAAAAGTGATATAGAGATTAGCTGGTAAGTTGGGTTACGAATTCAAGAGAGCGGAACAAAATGGCGGCCAATTAACGTAAAAATATCTTCTTATTCAATTGACGGTAAATTTTGAAGAAAAATTAAACATGATATAAGGATAAATTGGTACGAATTCAACACGACGTAACAACATTGCGATGGGTGTCAATCTAAAACTACATTTCGGATTCATTTTAAATTATGCCACAAATCAAGTTGGGCATAGGTAGGAACTGGTAAAATAGTGTTAGGTAGGGATCCAATATATTGGAAATGTTTGATAAGGCAGTATATATGTGTGCCTAAATAACTATGTACTGAACTAAGTCACACTTCACTATGCTTAATAAAAGGAAATATTTATAATGAAGGAAGTTCCGGGTAAAGGAAATTTACCAATTTTTTTAAAGTTAAATGATATTCAGTTTTATATCAGCCATTTGTTCATATTAATTTTTTACCGGGTTATAGGTCTACATGATCCTCAACCTCTTTGCTCTATTATATAAAAATAATAAAACTAAATGAAACACATACTAAGTAACATGATTGATGAAAAATAATTATATTTTATTCATTTTATTGCACACTTGAAAGTAATAAATTCTGTCATAATTCCAATCATCAAAAATAAATATGAAACTGAAACAGAGTAAATTTAAATTTATATACAATGCGCACCAGAATAATACTAAAATAGAATTAACTTGGTAAACCGTTTTCATTTTATGTCCATTTAGCCGTGTTTAATAGAGAGATAAAACTTCATTGTCTCCATGGATGGAGACTAATAATTTATATTTCTGTTTCGCGATAAATCTTTAAATGAAATGTGTCCATTTCCATTTCCTCAGCCCTCGTTATTTTATATTTTATGTTCAAAATTTCATTTAAATTTCTAAACAAAGGTCGATTGAAGTGCAGATTTATTTATTGTACAGTTCGTGTTTAGTCTCGTCAGGGAAATAGAGTTTCAGCGTGTAATATTTCATAAAGCCAAATGAAGTGTCAAATGTTTGGATATAGAAAATTAAAAAATCTGCAAATATTATAACTTAATGCTTTGTTAGGAAGGTAAATTTACCTGCTTGACGACAAATTATATTAAAGGCGCATTACCTGTATTTTTACCATAGTGTCCGAAACGTCCCTCAAAATGAAAATTATTCTATTATTACGAAAAATAAAATATAATATAGTTTACATAACACGTATCAAGTTATTACTAAATTACCATATGCGTATATAGAGTGTCTGGTGAGTATGTGGCCAACTCTTGTTAGTGTGTAAGGAATGTAACCCTGGAGTTTCATACATAAAATTTTCCTAATGTGTATTTGAATGGTCCTCTAATTTTGGACGAATGATAAAGTGGTGCTTGTATTTATAATTTATTTATTTTAAATTATAACTCACATTTTAGTATTACAGTGCGTCGTTAATTCCAGTGTAATCGTTGAATAGGTCAACACGGTCCTGTCCTATGACCACCGACAACTTCCGACCTAAGTCTATTAGATTTCTTTTTGGGGTCATGTCAAAAAACTTGTTTATTTAAGGCCAATAAACTCAAAGGACGGATAATCTATTATTGCAGTCAAATTCGAAACGATCCAGGACAGACCAAAAAAATCTGTAGCTTAAGAAAGCTTATCGAAGTACAAGGCGCCAAATGGGAAAATGATCCCAAGTAAAAGCAAACGGTAGTTACAAAAATGGTCAGCTTGTTAGTATTACTCTTATTTATTAAGTTGTTAATTGATACATAATTTGATTTTTGTTTTCAAAAATGGTTAATTTTTCTGAAGCAAACGTAAATACCTACCTTTAGAAGACCATTAAAAACATTAAAAAAAATTCTTTTTAGATCTGTAAATTGACACCTCTCAAAATGTTGGACCAACAAGTATGGAGGCAGGTCCATCTCCCAAGAACCTTAAACCACACAGGATAGTTACATGTGCGGTTTATTTCAGTCAGTTTAGTGCGAGCGAGTCTTGCTGCAGTGACGTAGCCTGGCCCGCTCGAAACAAGTTTCATGCATTATTTCTATAGGAAGATAATATGGTTTAATCTTTTGATTCTGTTATTTTGTTTGTCAATGGAATAAATTACGACAAATTTTATATTAAACTAACAGAGCAACATTACCATATGAATTTCGGTCAATAAGCAGCAGTCAATTGCTCATCAAAATGTTTTAGAAATCCATATTTAAACATTATGTTCCGGGTAAAGGCCAAGTTATAAAATCTTGTCTCATCTTCCGTGTCTCTCTTTCTCTCTCTGAAGTGTATCTTAAATTAAATCTGGTTGCCACCTCTGTATAGTAAAAAATACGATTCGAATATTAAAAAATACATTCACCATTTCGTCATGTTGTTAGGTATAAATAAAGTAAAGTTTTCTAATTTTTATAGTGATAGATATATTGATACTGGCCGTCGATCGTCGCATTAACATTGTGAAGCAGTGATGTTCGGAGGACGAGATGTTGCTTAAAAGAATTAAAACAGGTTAAATGGTGTACTTTACAGGGTTGAAACTCAAGCCCTTTAAATAAGGTGAGACGAGGGTTTATTAGGAAAATTTAAAAGAGATTCAAAATATAATGCTTATACCGCATGCTGGGAAAGCATTTTACTGATTCTTTTAAACAGTAATTCGAAGTGCGAATAGTTTAAGGGCCAACCGCAGATAAATTTAAAAATCACGTCGTCAGAATTAGCTCCGACTTATATAAGACAAACTATTTGGAAATGAAATTTTCATTTTCTGAGGTGTTTAATCAGCCGCTTTGCCACTATATCATCTAAGTGATGAAACATAAACGAATAAACTATATACACTGGTACCGACGAATTGATACTATTTGACCTATCAGCAACATCAATATAATCAATGATATAAAAATCAGCTTTGGTGAAATTAAAAACTATAGCTACTTTCCGGGCTATAGTATATGCGTATATAAACTGTCGAATTTGTGTACGACAGAATTTTTTACGAAGAAAGTACAGGATAAAGACAAATTTAGCGGTTTTTTATACTTAAAATAAAATAAACTAATTTATGTTTCACTCTCCTTGATTGACTTGATTATTTTCATTCATATAATGTTCAAATCGGTTACGCTATTAATGTTGTTTGCCAGATTTTCTTCATTGGACATACTAGTTTGCTGCGGATGAATGAAAAATTAAAATTATTTTTAGACAGTAAGGAATATATTACAAAACGATTTATTCGACAATAAAGATGGTGTATAAGGCTAAAAGCCGCTAAGAAAAAGAAAAAGGTTCAATAAAATGATATACTTAGTTGTCAGTGAACAGGCAGAAAGATACATACAAATTAATGCACTTAAAAAACTTTTGGCATGTAACAAAGACAAGACAAACGTTGAAGAACATCAAATTACATTTAAAAAAAATTATATCGCTTGAAAAGGAACATGTTTTAAGTAAGCCTAATGAAACAGAGAAATCAGTGAATTTCTTTAAAAAAAGGCAAAAAATAACAGTTAACCGGGTTGTCAAGTTGATAAGGAATTAAACGTAACAATAACTGTTTCAAAAGTTATGATAATAGTGAAATTTTTATGTATAGTCGACAAGTTATTGTAATCTGACAATTTTTTCTAATTCGTTTAATCAAAATAGGAATTATAAAATAATCGTAAACTTGTAAAAAACGGAATTACAAATATAAAAGATTGTGTGGCGCCATAGCGAGAGAAAGATATTGTTCAAAGATAAGCAATTAATGACTGGGCAACCTTGCTTAACGGACTCTATTAACTAATAATAAGTAAATACATTGGAAATAAATGATAGAAAACTTGTTCCGTATAAATTTCGAATAATTCCTCAATGATGTTTACGAATTTTTTACTACACTGTTTCAGTATGATAGACGTTTCGTTTTCGATTTTGTCATATCGAGCAATCTGTTATTTCAGATCTCCCTGGGTACAAGCCTGCCTGATGAGGGTAGAGGCCCAGAAATCATGATCGCAGGAGGGTACCCTGTGACATAATCGAAAGCAATTTTTCTTCTAGGCCGTTTTGCACCTGCAGAAATTATATATTTCTGCTATTATACATACACTGAAGACTTTATTACTGTTGAGAGACAGATTAAGTTTCAGAGGGTCAAGAGCAAGTTTTCTAATTTAAATAAAAATTAACATTAACCATAGAAGACATATTGAGAGAACTAACAATTTTTCGATTCAATTAAATACAAAAACATCTATTACTCTCTCTCTCCCTTGTATTTAAATGAATTGAAAAATTTAAAGTTAGAAATTGTTTAGTTCTTTATTATAATATATATATATATATATATATATATATATATATATATATATATATATATTTAGGAACGTATGTGTGTGCTTGATTAGTTATATATCCAATACATTCCTTTTTTATATTAACTGTGAGAGTTTATTGAAACACTGTTAAAACGAAATAAAATAAGTCTATTGAACTAGAACAACAAAATTCACATCCGACTTCTTGCAAGTCCAAAAACAGAGTCCTCCTCTAATATTAATACAAATTTTAAGAAACATAAAGTTCCACCCCCTGTGCCAAAATTCTTCGCTTTGATTGGTCCTATTCGTTGGCAAAAGGGTTTTTTTTCTATCTTCGTAAACTTTCCCATGGTCAAAATAAAAACATTCATTACAGATAGTAAAATGGGAATTTGGAGAAAGCTTTACTAAGAAGGGTCGTTTCGGTATTTTCCTATCATAAACCCTAAATGCAATAAACAGTTCACTATCGGTGATGGTTCCTATTATCGAACGTGCAACAACATAAAATCGTACAAAGAAGTGTTAGCAATAGATAATTAGCCTAGATTAAAAAAGTAAATGTAAAATAAAATAAATATGTACAGTATGTTATGCAGTAACAATGAAAAGAAAAACAAATACATACAGTGTGATATGCGCAAATTTTAACTTTGGCAGACAAATGTGGGAGACATTCAGTCGCCACAACACCCCCCTGCCAGTGATTGAGATTCACGACAATCCAGCCTGGAAGCGGTTGGGAAACCGGACATGTCTGCCCGATCTGGTCTGTCGCTCTGGTGACCTGCTGATGGGTTCTGATGCGGGAGCATGGTTCCCATCTGGTGGCTGGTGTGCTTCTTCTTCTCGTTGCGAGACATATCTGGTTCTGGTAATTTCTGCGGGTTGCAGAGTGACTTGATCGTTTCTAGGGATTCCTGCTGGGTGAATGACGTATTCCGTCCCCATATCTTGTGACAGGGGCATGTCCTCTGGGTCCTTGTTCAAGATATACGCTGGCTTGAGTCGATCGATACTGACGGTGACGTGGCGTCCCCTTATGTCAATGACGAACGCCTTAATCTCCCGGCTAACGACGCGGTACGGGCCATCGTAAGGATGTTGCAGAGGCTTCTTCTGAGCGTCATGGCGAACAAAAACATGAGTGGCTGTTTGAAGATCTTTAAAAATAAACGTTTTTCTCTTTGCATCGTGGTTAGATCTATTGGTGGGGCGTAGCTCAAGAAAATGTGTACTTAGTTCAGTGGCGAAGTTGCTGGAGCCATCATCTTGGATATTCAGTGAGCGGGATGCTAAGAACTCTCCAGGCAGGCGAATGGGTTGGCCGTATATCATCTCTGCAGCTGTAGCGTCGAGGTCCTCTTTCCAAGCCATTCGGATACCGAACAAAACTGTGGGTAGGCTCTCGGTCCAGCGGGACTTATGACATCGACGGGAAGCCTTAAGTTGGCGATGAAACCTTTCGATCATGCCATTAGCTGCGGGGTGGTATCCCATTGTACGAATATGATTGGTGCCCATTAGACAATTAATTTGCTTGAACAGGCAAGACTCAAATTGCTGGCCCTGATCGGTCGTGACTCGTAGTGGAACGCCAAACCTGCACACCCAGTTGTCATAAAAGGCTCGTTCAATGGTGGTTGCTTCCTGATCTTTCAGTGGTATTACAGGCCACCTGGAAAATCTGTCTATCATGGTCAGACAATATCTGTATCCCTCAGATAACGGCATTATCACTATGTCAAGGTGAACATGCTCAAAACGGCTAGAGGGCGGTGCAAACGTTCCGACTGGACTAATGACATGACGCGAGACCTTCGAACGCTGGCATTCAGGACAGGATTGGGTCCACTTCCTGCAGTCACTCTTTATAGATGGCCAAACATAGCGCTGAGTTGCTAGTTTCACTGTGGCTCTGACGCCGGGGTGGCTTAGTTGGTGTATGCTATCAAAAACTGGTTTCCTGAATGACTTCGTAATAAATGGTCTAGCTATTGAAGTTGACATATCGCACCAGATTGTGTTGTTAGTGAAAGGAATTTGGATTTGTCTCATTTTCAAGACCGAATCGTCTTGACAAAATCTGGTCAGTTCCTCGTCACTGTTCTGGGATGTTGCTAGAGCGTCGTAGTCGATTGACTTATGAACTTCATCAATCCTAGATAAGGTATCTGCAATCACATTATCGCTCCCTGCTATATGCCGAAAGTCTATCGTGAATTGACCGATAAAATCCAGGCACCGGAACTGTCGAGGTGATACTTGGCTTTTCTTATGACGAAATGCATATATCAATGGTTTATGGTCCGTGAAAATACTAAAGTTTCTTGCCTCCACCATGTGTCTGAAATATTTGACGGATAGGTATGCGGCCAGTAGCTCACGGTCATAAGCGCCATATTTGCACTCTGTAGGACTGAGCTTCTTGGAGAAAAAGCTAAGTGGTTGCCACTGATCATTTACCCACTGCTGCATGGCAGCGCCAATGGCAGAGTCTGAAGCGTCACAGACGTTGCGTTGACATTTGGGTGCGACAACAAGGTAGCCTGGGCTAGTGCTTTCTTGCTGGCTTCGAACGAGGCTAGACCTTCTGTGGTCCAGTGTAACGGGGATTTTCCTTTGATTTTTTTTCTTGAGGAATGTGTTCAGTGATGCTTGAATCTTGGCTGCTTTGGGTATGAATCTCCGGTAGAAATTCATCATACCCAGGAAGCGACGAAGTTGCTTGGCCGTTTCAGATTTTGGGTAGGTCAGAATAGTTTCGACCTTTTCTGGCAGTGGTTGGGTGCCTGCGTTTGAGATGCAATATCCTAGAAATTTGACTTGGGACTGGCCAAAAACACATTTACTTGGGTTAATGACAATGCCGTATTGCTGAAGCCGCTGAAACAGTGTTTCCATGTGGCGGAGGTGTTCTTCGGGCGTCGTTGAGGCGACAAGGATGTCGTCTAGGTACACATAACAATAGTCCAACCCTCGACTAACTTCATCCATGAAACGCTGAAAAGTTTGTGCTGCGTTTCGAAGTCCAAACGTTATAAATGGAAATTCGAACAATCCGAATGGTGTGGTGATGGCTGTTTTCGCGATATCCTCCTCAGCTACTGGGATTTGGTTGAACGCACGGATTAAGTCGATGGTTGAAAAAATCGATTTTCCTTGGAGCTCTTGTGCGAAATTCTGGATATGGCGGACGCCATATTGGTCAGGACAGGTTCTGCTATTCAGAGATCTATAATCCCCACAGGGCCTCCATTCGCCGTTGTTTTTTAGTACTAGGTGCAACGGCAAGGACCAAGGACTTTTAGATGGCCTGGCAAGTCCGAGTTTCACCATGGTGTCGAATTCCTTCCTTGCTGTTTTTAGTTTGTCCGGAGCTAGGCGACGTGGTTTCTGGGCGACAGGCGGACCAGGCGTGGTAATAATATGATGCTGAGTTTTGTGTTTATTGTGTTTGGGAGCAGCGTTTGGTCTGGTAATTCCCGGGAACCTTTCCAGAGGCACATGGAAAGGGGAAGCACTATTAATTACTTTGACGGTCGGAGCGGTCCATTTCAAAACCTCACCACGTGATGCCAGTTGTGTTGTGGAGTCCAAGAGTTTGCCTTGCTGCAGATCCGGGAGCAGTCCATAGTGTGCGAGGAAGTCTGCTCCTAGGATAGGTTGAGATACGTCAGCTATGATGAATCTCCATGGAAAATCTCGGCGGAGTCCTAGGTTGAGGGTACGCGCTACTATTCCGTATGTGGTTATAGACGAACCATTGGCAGCTGAAAGTGCGTAAGTTGATTTAGTATGAGCACCATCCACTCGGAGTCTCGGGATTACGCTTAGATCGACACCGGTGTCGATGAGAAATCGAAGTCCGGTTTGACGATCGTAGATAAATAGGCGGGGTGATTTATTAAGGCAGGTGTCATTTGCCGCCATCAGTGACTGCCCGGTTGGTTTCCCTGGTTCCATGAATAGGGCATAGTGCATTTCTGGGCTTCCTGTTGTAGCGCCAGTGGTACCAGCATAAGCCGGCTGGGCGCGCTTCCCTAGGTGTAGATGGCGAGCGATGCCGCGACTGGGATCGGGCTCGAAAATGCGTGCGGGAATATCGCATTCCTCTCGAAGCATACACGTCCTGCTTGACACTAGCTAGCTCTCCCTTGACCTCTGAAAGTTGCTGTGTTAGTTGTTGCATGAGGGAATGGAGAATCTGGTATTCTTGCGAATGCTTAGGGGTGATTGCCGCTACGGAAGGGCTCCCAGGCAAAGCAGTAAATATATCGTCAGCCAAGTCCGCAGTTTCACTTAGTGTTTGACGTGATTGCGTAGCTAGTATAGGTTGTAGATTGGCTGGTAAGCGTCTTACCCAAATACTCCTCACTAATGTCTTCTGCTGCAGAGTTAGGCATGGTATACCGCGAAATATTTGTTACAAATAAACTCACGATAGCTTGGGGACTGTTGTATTGACTAAAACACAACCTACCACAAAAGGAATGATAAAAAGTTCACTGTAATACTAGGTACTTACGTTGATTGTTCAATTTATCACTAAAACACTGAAGCACTAATTACACTACTTGCTCTCACAAAACAAATCACGTCGGGTCACCACTTTAGGAACGTATGTGTGTGCTTGATTAGCTATATATCCAATACATTCCTTTCTTATATGAACTGTGAGAGTTTATTGAAACACTGTTAAAACGAAATAAAATAAGTCTATTGAACTAGAACAACAAAATTCACCTCAGACTTCTTGCAAGTCCAAAAACAGAGTCCTCCTCTAATATTAATACAAATTTCAAGAAACATAAAGTTCCACCCCCTGTGCCAAAATTCCTCGCTTTGATTGGTCCTATTCGTTGGCAAAAGGGGTTTTTTTTCTATCCTCGTAAACTTTCCCATGGTCAAAATAAAAACATTCATTACAGATAGTAAAATGGGAACTTGGAGAAAGCTTTACTAAGAAGGGTCGTTTCGGTATTTTCCTATCATAAACCCTAAATACAATAAACAGTTCACTATCGGTGATGGTTCCTATTATCGAACGTGCAACAGCATAAAATCGTACAAAGAAGTGTTGTAAAAATAAAAATTAACGGATTGCATACAAGAACCTTAAAACTAAATTAGACTCTAAATGCCGATGGAAATTCCCACAATTATGTACAGAAAACTAAGTACCTACAAATTGTTTCATTTTCAACATTTCTCAATAGCAATAGATAATTAGCCTAGATTAAAAAAGTAAATGTAAAATAAAATAAATATGTACAGTATGTTATGCAGTAACAATGAAAAGAAAAACAAATATATACAGTGTGATATGCGCAAATTTTAACTTTGGCAGACAAATGTGGGAGACATTCAGTCGCATATATATATATATATATATATATATATATATATATATATATATATATATATATATATATATATATATATATATATATATATATATATATATATATATATATATATATATATATATATATATATATATATATATATATATATATATATATATATATATATATATATATATATATATATATATACATATATAAATTAATTTTTGCGAAAAGTTTGCCATAGCTCTAAAAAATATACTGCAACAAAGCAAAAATGAAAACGTATGTGATACTTATCGAAATTTTGGTAAATTTTTAATCCGATCGAAACCCAAAATAATTTTACAAACTAATAAATCAATGAAAATTGCATAAGAAGCTTAGTTCCGCCGGTAATTTTACAACAGTTGTACACCAAAGTATATATTTCAAATCCCTGAAACATAAACACAAATTTGTGATATTTTTTTTTGTAAAAGAAATATTTTCCGAGGAAATTCGTGTATATTACAGCTAATTATGAGCATTTTATCCTGTTCGATGTGGCGCAAATAGACATATTGCACTTGTATGTCGCGGTAAAAGAATTTACGCAAAAAAACAAGAAACAAACAAAAAAATGTTTGAAAATTACCGGTTTCGCCAAAACTAAGATTTTGGCATTTGGGTGCAGTCGGGTGCAACCAAGTGTGACCACATTTACCTATAAATAGTCTCGGTTAGGATAAGTTACTTTAGTTTATATCATCTGCTGATGATGCTAACTTGGTTAGCGAAACGCGCGTCCAGAACGTAATAAGTTGTGGTGTAGTGTGGTTAGAACTCTTGTATTTTGACCTATCTTTCACCACAGGTTCCGGTGTTAGGACCTACTTATTTTTAGTAAAGAAATTCAGAAAAATAAAATGAGTTGGAAAATTAACTAGAAACAGTTTTCCAAATTTATATACATTTTATAGTTAAATAATAGAAACCATTGACAGAAATGCGGTGTTTCGTTTACTTTATCACAGTATTTTTTAATAAAATTCCACTTATTACTTCTTAATGGCTATTATATTTTAAAAACAGTTGGCCTAACTGATTTGCTATATAAAATATGTTTGGAACTTTAGTCAAAATTTTATAAAAAGGAAATAGTGCATTTGGTTAAAAATATTTATAGAAATTGTAAAAAAAGTCGGTAAATCGGTTTTACCCAGAACTCTCCCCGTTATGACTCCCTCCTTTCATTAGGGAAAGTGAAGGATTCAGTTATTTCATAATATGTACAGTACATATAAAAAATATATACCTTTTATTCCCTTGTTACAATGAAGGATTCATTAAGAAGT
The DNA here is from genome assembly GCA_030620095.1 of Kuschelorhynchus macadamiae. NCBI lineage: Eukaryota > Metazoa > Arthropoda > Insecta > Coleoptera > Curculionidae > Kuschelorhynchus > Kuschelorhynchus macadamiae. The sequence goes on from JAUTXW010003008.1 coordinate 394,204, forward strand.
AAATTTCGGGTAAATGTCGTAACCCAATATGTAAAGTACTCCTTTTATAAAACGAAACGAAGGAATCTTAACGAGCGAAGTTCCGGATAAAACCAAATTACCGATTTTTTACATTCATAATATAGTAAATTGATTTATATTTAACCTTACCTTACCTTAACCCTCCTAATTAAATGATGAGATCTACTGAAGTTTAAAAAATGCGATGTTCCTTTAATTTTATCTAAACCGGCTACTCTGCAAAAGTTGTTTTCTAATTTTTCTTAATTGGGCATACCACTTTGGAGCGATCGAGTGCAAAATAAAACGTATTTTCAGACAAAAAAGCAGTTATTGCAAAAGCCATCAATTTTGTAAAAAAGATCAAACTTTTTGTATGGTACTTTATATACTGCTAATTGCCTTATAACCTTTTTCCTTGAAAAAATGATGGTTCTGAAGATAAATCCGAAAATTGAAATTTGCACTATTTCACCTTCTAAAAACGGAAAATACATGGCTTAAATTTAGAGTGCGATTTTAGGGAACAATATAAAAAACATTAACAAAAATGCAGCTTGGTCGAAATTTTTCGAAGTCAAAACCTAATTTTATTGAGGAAATTCGCATATCACTATTAACATATTGCGATATTGCTAAAAATACTCAATTTCGTCCTGTATGCTTGATGTAATTAGAACATCAATTTGACATTATGCAAATAAACAGACGTCAGTCCATGGCATGAAAAGTTGATAAACTGAAACTCGTCAGCAATTAGTTCGTTTCGGTTACATGAGTGTCTAATGACTGATGGCTTAGATCATTCCCTTGACACCGTTAAAATGCACTTCATACAATTCTATTTATCGGGTGTGGTATAAATTATGATGAGAATGAGTTAATACTTTAGTAGATCGCCCTGTATGGTGCGAAGTAGCAGTTTACATGTCTTCTAATAAATTTGCTTAAAATCAGATTCTTTATAGATTTCCTGAGAAGTAATTTATTATTAATAATTGAAAGTGACTTTTTTTCTGTTAGTGATTTTTAGGAATGTGTGGATTTAGAACTAAACAAATGTATATCATTAAAACCTCTCCAAGTGCAAAAATATTTGCAAATGTTCGTTTTTTGTCCATATCTACCAAAATATTGCTGGTATAATATATCGATTAAAACTTTTTATTTTTTGATGTTTAATAACGCATTTAAAGAAAGCATACATGTTTAATCTACTCTTTTAAAAATAATTTTTTATTCAGCTTTTCTATATGGCCTTATTTCTTATATAGAATCCGAGACAAAGTGTCTTTATATGGTAAATAATATTTATTCATTTTAAAATTTGCTGTTTTCCCAAGATTCTTAAAAAAACTCATGTTCAACCGCAAATAAAACTTTATGATTGTGTCTACTTTTAATGAATATTTTGTTTTTTTCTTAGAAATGTTCTATTTTTTGAGACAATAAATGGACTAACGTATGGTGATTTTTCGGGACCGGACCTGAAAATAAGACCAGACTACAGGCCCCCCAACTATCATCAGTACTCTCACCTTGAGGTGATAATCCAGTAATTTCTTTCGTAACGGGTTGGTCTGATATACTGGCGGATCAAAGACCGATGAAGGAAATGTGGCTGGAAGAAATATGCATTTCTCACTTGGCTTTTCCCCATTATCTTTTAAGGAGAATTCTTCGACATACCGCAATGTGTGCGAGAAAATAGAAGGCTTTTATAGATCTGCGCATCTACATCTGTGTAAGTTAGGTATAACCCCTGGTGACTTAACAGGCAGTTCTACATATTGCGTGCCTTTGTGAGGTGCTGGATCGCAAAAGGCATTTGTTCCACGGAGAACCAATGGTCGATATCTCCGGCCGTATCTGCGAACCAACGGAATAGGTAAAAACTGATAATATGGATTTCATGCAGGATATAGAATCTATATGTGTCCAGAGGATACAACAATAAATTTGCGAAACGTCCACGTTTTAAAAACATATCTTTGGTTTTTTTTACTGAATCCTAACCCTGAATAATACACTACTCTAACATGATAATAAGGGGATTGTTAACGAAAACCATTTCAAAACTAGATATCTAGGAAATATCTGCGGACAAACGGAATAAATAAAGACTGATAATATGGGTTTCAAGCAAGTTTTAGCATCTATATATGCATCCTGAGGATGCAACAATAAAGTTACGAAACGTTGACAATTTAAAAAAACGCTTTTGGTTTTTTTTTACTAGATCCTAACTCCAAATAATACACCACTCTAACATAACCACAAGAGGATCGTTAACCAAAACCATTTAAAAAATTAATAATCTGGGAAATATCGGCGGACCAACGGAGTAGGTAAACAATGATCATATATATGCGCTTAATGCAGGATATAGGATCTATATATGTGTCTTGAGGATGCAACAATAAAGTTGCGAAACTTCGACAATTTAAAAAAGAGTTTTGTTTTTTCTTACTGGATCTGGATAACAAAATTTTTTTAGCATTGCTTTGCCATATTGTATTTTTACCAAAATATTACATCTCCATATGACCCTTAATTTTTGGTCAAAATTTGAAGTCAAGCGGGTAAATAGTTTTTTAGCTATGCTAGGAACTGACAGACAGACAGACAAACCGACAGACGGACCGACGAAATTGATAAAACATGTTTTTTGGTATGTAGGGACGCTAAAACGTGAAGATATGGAAAACCTGAGAGAGTGATTATTTTTTCACGACTACAAACATTTTATTTGGCTGTCATTTTGTTTCGCCATCTTGAATTAGTAACACAATTTTACTAATGATCCCTATACGACGATTAGTAATGGTACACAATTTGAAATCAATCCGTTAAGTAGTTTTTTCAGGCTGAATTTTTAAATATTTTATTATACCGCTATTCTTTTCCACCATCTTAGATTCGTACCAAAATGTTAACAGTTGATTCCAACATAATACTTGATGTTTGTACAAAATTTGAAATAAATTGGATAAGTAGTTTCCTCATAACAATTTTTTTAACAATTCACTAGGCCGCCATTTTGTTTCGCCATACTGGATTTTTAACAAAATATTACCAGATCATTCCCATATGATTACTAATTTTTGGTCAAAATTTCAAGTCAATCGGGTTAGTTTTTAAGCTATGCCGTGAAGATATGTAAAACCCAAGAAGGTGATTTTTTTCAAGATTATAAACATTTTATTTGGCCGCCGTTTTGTTCGGCTATCTTAAATTGGTACCATAGTTATACTAGTTGATCCCTGTACCAAAATAGTTATGGCACACAATTTAAAATCATGGTTAAGCAGTTTTTCGGGCTGAATTTCTAAATGTTTTATTAAGCCGCTATTTTGTTCCTCCATCTTGGATTCCTACCAAAATGTTACCAGTTGATTTCAACATAATACTTGATGTTTTATCAAAATTCAAGATAAATCGGGCAAGTAGTTTTTTAATAATAGTTTTTCAACATTCCACTAGACCGCCATTTTGTTTTACTACATTGGATTTTACCAAAATGTTACCAGAAGATCTCCATATGACTCTTAACTTTTGACTAAAATTTGAAGTCAATTGGTTAAGTAGCTGTTTAGCTATGCCGCGAACAGACAGACAGACAGATCGAGGGAAATAACTAGTGTAGAGTCGAAATTTTTAGTTACTGTTATTTGACAAAATTACAAAAAGACAGAATTTAAAAAAAAATTCTATTATTTTACAACCTTCTCAAATCACAGTAGAAACATACCTGTCAGATTTTTAAATACACCCAATTTTAGCCTGTTTTCATACCAACTTCCAATACGATATAATACCAAAATCTTATTACCTAAATTAACGAGTTTAATTTTATAGATATTATAAACAAAAACCAATAAATAAATTGTAAACTTAATTTTGTTATCCTTTTCTGCTTATTAAAATAACGTTTAAGTTGCAAAAAATGTTACTTATTTTCCGCTTGCAGAGAAAGCCAACTTTGCAATTTTCCGGAAATTAACTTTTCCGCACTTAAACCTGCAGAAGAAAAAAAATACACGTGTAAGACCTCGTTATTTTAAAATTTTAAAATATGTAGCATGTGCTTGGCCTATTTTGTTTTAAAAACAATTGAAAGATAAACTCAATTTTTCTATTAACATTGAAAATGCTTTACTAAACTTCAAAAGCCAAAGTAATTTTTCTGAATAATATTCTTTTAGTTTTTACTTGCTCGTTAAAAAAAATAGATTTGACTATAAAAAAAATTCTTATATAATATACAAGATGCTCAAAAATACGGAAACACAATTGTCCAATTAGTCGCAAATTTGAAATAACGCCATAATTGTACCTATTTAGCATTACCCTTCTCAAAAATTACGTATATTACATAAAAATATTTTTGATTTGTATTGGCAGGCTCTGATGCAGAAAAATTACACAGGAAACAAGCTCCAGACTCTCTAACATCACGCCATTATACATCTACAAATATGTGAAAAGAGAAATGCCGAAAAGTTGTTTTCCTTCCATCCAGCATGACTATAACAGTAATTTCTTAGTGGTAAAAAATTCCCGCTGGATTTGAGAAACTCACTTTCAAAATTTTGGGGGATAAATGTTTATCGGCGATTGATTGGAAAATACTTCTATGAATGGTCAAATGTATTTAATTTAAAATAAGATCTTACCTACCCATTTGAATTTATTTTTAAACGAACGCCTTAATATGTCTTTATTAACATAATATTTACTATAAACTATTATACAGGGTGTCTCACTGTGTCCGTACATTAGTTAATGGAGAGTCGAGTAAATATGCTTGTGCATATTTACAAAAATAATTAAAAAAAAACCCAAGTTTACAAAATCAGTTTCTAGTTTAATTTCTCCTTGTTTTTATTATAATTGACTTCTTATATAATAACGGAATAAAGGATAATCAAATCTATTCAAAACGAAAAACTCAGGAGGTAGAACGCAGCACTACATATGCGATCGTAACATGAATGACCAAATTTATACAGCAGCCATCATTGACGACAATGTTAGAGCGAAATTTTTTCTTAAAAATCTAGAGAACACCGATGTAGAACGGTTGCTTTTACCGCGTCGCTGTGTCTCGACTAGAATTGCATTCAGCATATATGGGATATACTTGGGAGAATAGTTATTGAAAGGTAACCTCCATTTTCGAATGGTGCTGATTCACAACGTGTTATTCGGAATTTTGAGATGCTTCAGATCAAGATAAATTTGACAATTTAATCCATAGCATGCCGAGTCAAATACGAAATCTCGTAGAAAATAACGCGTTATCACTATGTTTAGATTTCAGTTTGTTTTGTTATGTTACTACTAATATTTTTAATTATTTTTTTTAAGAAATACAAGGCTCTATATTTATCTCTATTTTTTATTTGTATTTTGTTTCACAAAAAATAATTTATAGATTTTTGTATTTATTATTATATACATCATGTAAAATAAATTCACAAAAGTAACTTTTAACCTGCTAAAATTGTCTCGTATGGGAAAATTTTTATATAATATACCTAAACCCAGATTGTGAATCAGCATGTTATAATTATTATGGCAAACTATCTGAAGTTGGTCATGTATATTACTTTATTTCCTTATTATACGCTTAGATTATCTCATCTAATTTATATTTTGAAATTAAGTAAATGAAATACTTTACCTGCCCCAGTTGCGGAATCGAAGATCTGAGCGCCTGAATCTTAATAAACCTCTTTATAGATGTATTATAAAAAGTAAATACACATATTATTAAATTATTCTCACGAAGCGTCACTTATACATCATGATGTTTGGTAAAATATATACTAAACTGTACGTTAAAAAAAATAAAACATAAGAGAGAAACAATTCTATAAAGTAAAAACTGTTTAAAAATAATGTCAAATATGCAAAAACGTAAAAACTCATTTTATTTCGATGGATAAAAGAAATAAGGCCTTAAATCACTGTTCTGCTATTTTCTGCGATATTTATTTATATAAATATCATTTTGGGAAATTACTGTTCACCATCACAAGTTATAACAGTAAATATTAGAATAATTTTTAGTATGGTTGTACAGGGTGGTCCAATAATAGAGGACGTCGGCTGTAGCTCGGGAACCGTTAATGACAGAACTTAAGGAAAAAAATATTTATAGGTAAATCGAAGATATCGCCGTAAATAATTTTCAAATTGGCCACTAGGGGGCGTAACAGCAACACAAAAGTGTAAATGCTAATTTTCTACTAAATTTCAATAATGGAGATATGTTAAGACATAAGCATTGTATTCTTTAATCAATTACGCATTTTTCTGATTAAGACCATTTTTCTCTATTTTCAAAAATAAAGGAGTGGGGGAAGGCCAAACATTTTTACTTTCAAATATATATCTCTATTTTGGATGAACCGATTTTATTTAACTAGGTGTCGAAAAAGGTGCTCTTTTTACTCTACTCGTGGAGCCATAAATTGTGCCACAATGCCTTTGTTAGTGGTCACTAGATGAAGTTGTTTCGGAAATCTCCAAATAATATTGATTTTCTCAAAAAAATCAAAGCGTACGCTATGACTTATATCATCACAATGTATTTGGTAATTATCGGCATTAAATAGTGAAATAAAAAATCCAGGTCTGCATTTAAATTAAGAAAGTTGATGAAGTTCTCTCGAATCCGAAACGTCTGATTGTAAATTGAATCCTGCAGTTTTGTAGAGAAAGAAAAAGTGTAAACGTGGACATTTTTATCTCATTTCAATTATTCCTAAAACTGTAGGAAAACCAGCTTTATCTTGCTTCAGTAAAACAACAACAGAAAAACGACAAAATGAACTAACAACTAACAAGAAACTAACAACAAATATATTTAAAGTTACTGAAAACTTCTTTCGCAAGTGACAATGCCGGCCATTGTCAGTACAAAGTCGCAATCTTTCCTGTGTCGATTGAACTACAACCTCCACTTTTGCCCTAGAGAGATATTTTGGATGGCATTCTTAATACGGTCTACCATATCGTTTATTGTAGTATGTCGAGTGGCATATACTTAAGCTTTTTATCTTAAATAGTTTTCAGAAATTTTAATTATATCTGTTGTTAGTTTATTGTTAGTTATTAGTTCATTTCGTCGTTTTTTTTTGTTATTTCACTGAAGCAAGGTAGAACTCGGTTCAATTTTTTTGCCCAAATTGAGTCCTGCCACGCCCTAGCTTTAGATATTTTATTGCAAAGCTTATGTGATTATGAAACTGAATTTAAGTATTTTTTGTTTTGTTCTTTAGAGCTATGCAAGATTACTAAAGTCTCTATTGGAGCCTTGTTTTTTTCCAGTTTTTAGGTTTTTCTAAAATTTGAGGATTAATTGAAATGAGAGATGAACATAATTTCCACTTTGTCTCCTCTACAGAAAAGAAAGGTTAATTTTCCGATCCGACGTTTCTGATTCAAAAGACCATCATCAACTTTTTTAATTTAAATGTTCAATGCCCTTCATAACTACCAAAATTATGATATAAAAGTCAAAGATTTTTTTGAAAAAATCAGCATTATTTGGAGAATTTTGATACATCGCCATCTAGTGACCACTAACAAAGGCATTACGGTACAGTTTATGGCTTCACGAAAGCACTTTTTCAATATCAAGTTGAATGTAAAAATGTTTGACCTTCCCCCACCACTTTATATTTTGCGTAAAATTGAAGAATACAATAAAGAAATTTAAGAGAAAATTGCCATTTACATTTTTGTGTTACATTACTCCACCTAACAGCCAATTTTCGAACTTGAAAATAATTTACAGCGATTTCTCTTGGCCAATTTAGCAATAAATTATTTTGTCCATAAGTTCTGACATTAACGGTCCCCGAGCTACAGCCGACGTCCTCTATAATTGGACCACCCTATTTGTACGTATCGGAAATATGTCCACTATATCATTTTTGTAATTAATTTTCAACTTTCTTTATCTTGTCATATTTTAAATATACTTTAAACTGTTTGCATCAGTTGCCTAAATCTTTGTAGCAATGAGCTATTACTCCTCCGATGCTTTTTTAATCTATTTGGTTATTTTCCCAATTACGAAGATCCGTTAAAATTTAAACCATATTTCTATGTTTTTTTTATAGGCAGAGCGTCACTTATTTTATTAATATGTGAAAGAAACCAATAAAAAGTTTTAAACATCAGTTCTAAATTTATCTTTGCATACATCTATTTCTGGTTAAACCTCTCAATCCGCATATAGTTTGTAGTTTTTCTTTTTGTGATATCTTTGTATCTTTCCTTAATGTAGAGACTTAAATGTTTTACCTTTACTTGGTAGAAATTCATTAACTCCTCGGACTGGTATTTATAGCTTCTCAATATAAAGTAAATGAAGAGAGTATATTGTATTTTTCCGTGATGCCTAGACCAGGTGTTCGTAATTTCTAGCTAACTTTATTACATCGTTCCAGACTTTTTATCCAAATTATTATTAAAAGTCCACATTCCAGGTTTTTTTATTCATATTTGTTGAAATATGAACTAAGATTATATTACTGTGTAACCAATTCTATGTGCTGTCACAGCTTCATAATCTGCACTCCACCTAATAAACAGTTCGGCACTTATAATGAAATAAGGGGCACTTAGAATCTCACATTCAGAATATCTATCTTACCGCAACTTTAACTTTTAAAAAATCCTATAATTCTTTATACAATATCGTACGGGGATACTGTGGCAGAGATCCAGTTTAAAGAGTCTAACATAGTCCGAACACTATGAAAAAAGTCTTCAAAATCCAATTTTCTGAAACTTGATTTAATCCTACGATATTTTCTGGACATCCTGTACTTAATTCCTGCCAGTCCAACCTAGTACATGAAGCAGCCTATCTGAAACACTTCTAAAAGAAAAACGTCATGGTCAAGTTTCTTAAAATTTAATTTTATCTTATAACGTGTGTAGAAATTGAGCGATTTAGTACACATTTTCATGAAAATAAAGAAACGGTTTCTCAGCCGAAAAAAATTGTTTCAAATGGAATAGGTTTATCAATAACGAAAATATGGGGTTTTGAAATTGTTGACTAGTGTATTTCTTTCGAGGAATGCAGTGTTAAACCATCTTATCGATGCTGAAAAAAGCACAGCGTTAAGCCCAGGTTTACCGCTATTGTAAAATCTGCTCATTTTTGCTATTACTGAAACAGAGCGTTTTAAAGATTTCCTTGTTAAAAATTTCCGATGTTAATCTAGAAATCCCATGTGTTTGCGTCAACATCTCAGCAAAATTGCAGCTATGGAAAAAAAATTCGGATTTTTTTGCCAAGAATTCCGTAGACCAAATTATAATTGTTTTGAATTATGTTTTATTTGTAACAAGTTTGCAACATTTGTTCAGGAAATTAGTTTTAGTTAAGTTTTGATTATTGTGTTTACATTTTTAAGATCGCGGCAAGATAACCGTACAAGGATAGTGTGTTTTTTTCTTGCTTTAAATGTATAATGTTGTGTGTGTTTAACGTTTAATGTGTTAATTATTTAGTACTTCTTCATAAAGAAACTGTAGATCTGATACAAATTAAAATAACTCATCGTTGAATGTTATTGGTTGGTTAGCAAACTAACTACCGGAAACCGAAAACTACATATTTTGGTTTCCTAATCAGCAACTAGATAGTAGTTCATAGTGGTCTAATGACGACACGCTGCTCGCAAAGCAAATTACTAGATGCCAGACTAATTCTGTTAATTTAAGTTACGAGATTTAACCCCCATAAGTAAATAAGTTAAGTGATTCACGTACATTGCTGGAACAATTTGCATTGTTTCGCGGCCGAAATTAGATTTACAGCTGCTGGGAAGCATAATTTGCCACATGGTTCATAAATTTTGTTCTCTTTCGTTTTGTTTGCAATTAGAGTAAACCCGCGCCGTGGTCGGTGGTCATCGGGGACTTGATTGTTGTGTGGGTTGAGTATTCTTTATGGAATAGCGAAATACAACTTGCTGTGTACGGATATTAAAAAAAAAATCGGTACATTCCTTTTACCCGGAACATGCCTCGTTATGAATCTTTCCTTTTATTAGGAATAGTGAAGAATGACCCAATTTGGGGTCCCCATATAGTGATTTAGTAACACATACGTATTTTCTTTTTCATTTTCATTTCACAGTATTAAATTCGTACTAATATTTCAACAGTTCCTACTTATGCCCAGTTGCGGCTCGCGGGTGAAAAAGTAAGTGAAGTGCAAATGAAGCAAAAAAATATCGCAATAATTTTTTTCCAGAATTTTTTTATGTGGAAGGGGTAAACTATTTATTTACGACTTACCAAAATTTTGTATACTAAATCAATTCTCCTATCCTTCATAGCAGCAAATTTATTTATAACATCCTCATAAAATGAATGAGTTGCCCCAATCTCCTATAGAAATTCCTTTTAAATTGAAATATTGCCAAGAGATGTTAGTCTTTCTTGAGATATTTTATTTCTTAAATAAGTTTTTATACATTTAAAGCAAGAAAAAAACTTCTTTCCACTGAAGCACTTGTCGACGTATTGTAAAAATAAGGGGAAACATATATGCTTCGGTAAAAATATATTTATTTTTATTAATTTTTTTCACTTGCTCTTGCAGCAATATATTCCAATTACTCTCATTGGCAAAAATAAGCCCAAGCTCATTTTTAAGTCGTTGACTTTTTGAAAATATTTTCCCATATAACTGTAACAAATTTTCAAACGGGCCAGTCGGAAAATTTAAACTATATTCGGAAAATTTAGCAGAACCTGTCAAACATGAAAATGTAAGTTTTTCACAGTCTTGATATCTTAGTGTTATTTCTATTAAAATATGGTCCAATATTTCATAAAAAAGGGTTCTATACTTAGCCCTAATTTCTTCAGATGAAAGCTTAGCAAGCTCACGTTTGTAATGAATTATTTCTGTAATATAATTTGCTTTATCAAACATGGTATTAAAAAAATGTTCATTTCTTTTTTTATAGAGCGCCTCACGACAGCGTTTTATATTGGATATGCAAAAATGAATGTCAAGCGATTTTTTTTGAAGAACGTCAAATAGTATGTCCGTGATTGAGAAAATGTCATTAAACACTAGTGCCAGAAACGTGAATTCAAAATCGTTCATCTCACCTAAAAATCCTTTCGCAAGGCGGATTGATTATTTATTAGATTTGTCACAGTTTGTAATAAATTCAAAGATGTCTTTTAATTTATTCCAGTCTTGAACAATCACATTTACTAACTTCGAATTTGAAGTTGTAACAACACCATAAATAAATATAACACAAAAACAGTCAAGTTAACTGCAAAGGAACTCACCGGTTGCAGCGAACTCGGCGAAAATAAAAGTAAACAACCACCGCAAACTGAACGACACGTGGCTGTAGTGTACGCGTTGTCATGGCAACATAGTAGGAACATCGTAAACTAAACATAGCACCTACAGCAAAGTCAAAGCGGTTTGCTCCACTGTTATAGTTGTTATAATAAAGTTCGATTGAAAGTTTTAAAAAGACATGCCGCCAAGTAAAATATTTACGATGTCTAAAATTTTAAGTGTAAATATTTGCTTGTTAATTTTTTTGAATTCTTGAATAGCCGCCAGTGCTTATGCCACACATTAATTTTTGGACATAATTTAAAATACATTGAATAAGTAGTTTTTACACTGACGTTTTTAAAACCGCCATTTTAAATGTTTCATGATGTTGAATTCTTACCAGTTTATACCTATCACATTTATTTTGCAAACAAAATTTGAAGTCAATTGAATAAGAAGGTTTTAACATTGATTTTTTTATACATTTTATTTGGACGCCATTTTGTTTCGACATCTTGAATTCGTATCACAACTTTGTCAATTGTTCTCCGTACATGATTGGTGCCTGCACTTGCATAATTACTTTTTTCAGGCCGATTTTTTAAACATTTTACTAGGCCTTGGATTCGTACCAAAAGGTCTTAGACTCGTACCAAAAATGTTATCATTTCATTCCTAACACTTGATGTTTATGCAATATTTGAGGTAAATTGGATAATTAGTTTTTCAATAATATTTTTTTATCATTTCACTAAGACGCCATTTTGTTCCGCCACATTGAATTTTTATCAAAATATTACCAGATCAAATGTGAAGTCAATCGGGTAAGTAGTTTTTTTTATCTATATAGTAAATATTTAGAGATGGTATTGAGATAACATGTTTTGGCATCTAGGGACGCTAAAAACCTGAAAATATATAAAACCTGGAATTATGATTTTCTCACGATTACATACATTTTAGTTGGCCGCCATTTTGTTCCGCAATCTTCAATTCGTACCATAATTTTAACAGTTCTTCTTTGTACCACAATTCAATCCAGCCCAAAATTTGAAATCAATCTATTTAGTTAGTAGTTTTCTCATGCTGAACTTTTAATTATTTTAAAGGACTGCCATTATAATTTTTGTGCAAAATTTGAGGTACGTATTATGAATAGTTTTTTAGTTTAAGATTTTTTTTTAAATTCCACTAGGCCGCTATTTTATTTTGACATATTGGATTTTTATTACAATATTACCATGTCATCCTCATATGACCCTTATTTTCTGATTAAATTTTCTAGTCTATCGAGTAAGTAGTTTCTTAGCTATGCCGCGAACAGACAGACAGGCAGACCGATGGACAAACAGACCAACTATCTTTAGTTTCATTTTTGAAAGATAACGGCCATATTGGTGTTTTTGACTAGCGTTTATTGTTGTCAATAGAAAGAAATATTACACAGTCGGTTAATATCAATTTTTTTTTTTAATTTTTGTGTGTACCTATTTTTCTTTAATTGTTTATGTGTAGGTACCTATATTTCTTTTTGTAGAGCATTAATATTTTTTCAAAAGAAAAACAGCTCCCATACAATATTCATCAATAACTATTTTTTAAAATAGGTTGTCTAGAATAAATAATTACATAAAATTATGCCAAAAAGTCTCAATACATTTAAAACAGTCCCAACTGCTACCCAAAAAGAAACTGTTAATTTTCTTGCATTTTGAAGGTTTGTAATTTGATTATTGGTAATAAACTTTAAAATTAATTTAGAAAATAAAAATGTGTATTTCTGTTACAAAAATCATAGTGGATTTATGAAACAGAAAAAAAAATCTGTAAGATAAACAAAACTGTTAGTAAACCACATGCCACATTATACCATTTAATATATTGTTTAACAGTTTAAGACAACTGGTTAGTAATATAATACTACCGTCAGGGCGCCCTGACTAACTGGTCGAGAAAAATCGAATATCGTAAAAATATTTTAAAAAAATGCAAAGTTACATGCCCTAGTTAGTTAAATGCCCTGCAGTCCGGCAACATTTGCAAATATCACCACAGTCGCCAGGTGTTAAACCCCATAGAACATTTATGGCGAGAATTAAAGCACTGCATACGCCAACGTGATGTTACTAGTAAAGAAGCTTTTAAAAGTAGAATTATGGAAGGAGGGGCAAATATTACAAAAGGCGTTTAAAAAAAAACTAGTTTTTATTTTTTATCTAATAGATTTTTTTTAAATCTTTATAAAATCTTAGATATTTTAATCACCAAGTATAAACAGTATATTATTATGTTGCATGTTTCTGAAATTAGCCAACAATATTCTGTTCCTGTTACGTCTAACTATTTGTTGACAAAGTTACAAAAGTTTTGTTTCAGCTGTAAGACAGTTTTGAGTTCAAAATTACTGTTATGTATATTTAGCGTCAGATAAATCCGTACAGCATAAATGTTGCATTATAAACTTTACTTTAGCTACCTGAATTACTTGACGGTTATAAAAATTCATTAGTTAATAACTTAAAGTAATCTAATGTTTATCGGCGTTTTATGACACTTTTGCTTTGTCAATAATTTCATAAAATATGCTACATTTCTAGAAAAATTGCAATAATTACTCTTATAGAATAAGATTGATCTCTCGAGAAAGGTGCGAATTATTTTTATATAGCGAGAAGCACACTCCAGAAAATCGTAAAAAACGTGGTATGACGGTTTTAGTTTGACTAACAAAATTAAAACTCATGAAAATGATGCTAACTTTGTGGTGTTCCTAAAGCGAAATCCGTTGAAAGATGAAAAACATTCTCTGTGCGATCCAAATCATACACAGAAAAACAAGCCAGTCGTAGTTTTTCAGTCATCATTTGCTTAGATAAATGATCACGGTCTAAATGTGTACTGGAATATAGGTGGAACTTTAAAAAGTAAGTTTACTTAGAAATTTTGAAAATGTTCTGCTTCCATAGAGAAATGTATTATTTTAAAGAAATAATTTAATATATTAATGTAGATGCCTTATTCATACAGCCCGATTACTCAATAAACCGTTTGCTAAATATAGTATTCATTATAAACGGCTCAAAAAATTAGTCAGCATGGCAAATTTTTTCGTCATTTTTAGGAGACTGTATCTTGGAAACGCCTTAGCCGATTTTTAAAAATTAAAAAGATTGTAAAAGGCCAATATTTGTTTATATAATACCCTGTAGCAGTCTTTGATAAAAATATTTTTCTTGTGTTATACAGGGTGTGAAGAAATATAATGTAAAAATGAACAATTTTAACTCTCTACACCTCTTGCAATAGTTATTCTAGACCTTTCATAGAAATCACATTTAGAAGCTTTGTTCGAAATCTTGGGCCGTATTTGGCGGTTTTTTATTTTTTTGTTTAGAAAAAAAGTTACAGGTTATTTTCAAAAAGTCTGTATTTTTTAAATTAAAAAAATACAAATTTCTATGAGTTCTTACATTTAATATAAAACTTTCCGGACTTTGTTATTCCAGCTTTTCTATACACAGAAGTACAGCGATTTTGTTTAGGAAATAAATTACAGGGTATTCTCGAAAAGTCTGTATTTTTTAAACTACAAACATTACAAATTTATATGTACTGTTTTTATTATTGTGGGACTTTTGGGAGTTAATTATCCTAGTTCCTCTGTACACAAAAGTATGTTGGTTTCGTATTTTTTGATTTAGGAAAAAACTTAAGTACAGGGTTTTCCACTATAAATGTGAACCCCATTTAACTTTTTTGCTGTACACAAGGCTGTATATTTAAAAAAAAAATAATACAAAAATTGTAAAATTTAATAAGTAGTTATTAGCGCATATATTTGTATGCATACAAGGTGTCTCAAAAAAGGCTGACAGGCAATAGTTGCATTTTTTAAAAATAGGACAAATGGGGTGTTCTATTTTGACATCACACGAATTAGTTTTAAAATAATTTCAAATTCCACCAACTTGGTGGGAAATAAGCACTTAAGCTATTAGTTGTCCTAGTAGGGACATCAAAATCCACATTTTGAAGGGTAATTGAAATGAGCTACATTCATAATACTTCTGTGTACAAAAAAAAAACTATAAAGGCCCGCGAGTTACACATTAAATGAAAAAGTACCTATACAATTGAAATTTTTATATTTTAAAAAATACAGACATTTGGAAAATACCCTGTAACTTTTTTTCTAAACAAAAAAAAGTCGCCATACTTTATGTACAGAGAAACTGGAGTAATAAAATCCCGAAGGTTCTACATTGATAAAAAGAGCACACGGAAATGTGTAGTGTTTGTAATTTAAAAAATACAGACTTTTTGAAAACAGTCTGTAACTTTTCTTCTAAACAAAAAACTGGAAAGCCTCTTTATATCTGAGTGCAGAGAAACTTGGATAATCATGAGGTATATGTATCCAAGGTGGACTGAAGTTGAATTTTTTTTAAATGGAGCACCATATATTTGACATGATATTTCGATTCTTCTGGAAAAACTAAGAATTTTGATACCCCGCACCATATGCCCAAATTCAATAATGATTTTTAAATTATCATAATTCAAAAACAGCAAGATGAGTATATGATTCTTAATTTTTCCTGGAGAATCAAAATATCAAGTCAAATGTATGATCTATTTTTAAAAAATACAATTTTTGTTTGTTAGCCTTTTTTGAGACACCCTGTATTCATACAAATATATGCGCTAAAAACTATTTATTAAATACTACCACTTTTGTATTTAAAATTTTTTTCAAAAATGTAAAGCTTTTTGTAAAGCAAAAAAAGTTAAATGTGGTAGACATGTATAGTGGATCACCCTGGACTTATTTTCCTAAACTAAAAATAAACGAAATTACCATACTTTTCTGTACAGGGGAACTGGGAAAATAAAGTACCGAAAGTTCGACATTAATAAAAAAGAGCGCATAGAAATTTGAATACCCTGAAACTTTTTTTCTAAGCAAAAATGTGCAAAACCGCTATACTTCTCTGCGCAGAAAAGCCGAGATAATGAAGTTCCGGAAGTTTTATATTAAATGTTTTAAATTAAATTACAAATTTCTATGAGTTCTTTATAGAAATTTGTAATTTTTTAATTAAAAAAAAAAGACTTTTTGAAAACACCTTGTAACTTTTTTTCAAAACAAAAAATGCAAAACCTTTATAATTCTGGATATAGAGAAACTGGGATAATAAACTTTCGGAATTTCCACTTTAAATAAAAGAATCCCTAGAAATTTTAAATTTTTTAATTTAAAAATACATACTTTTTGAAAATACCATGTAATTTTTTTTAAACAAAAAAATTGAAGACCGCCAAATACTGCCCGAGACATAGAGCCAAGCTTCGAAATGTAATTACTATGAAAGTTCTAGAATAACTATTTCAAGAGGTGCAGAGAGTTAATTTTTTTAAATTTTTACATAATATTATTTCACACCCTGTATAACACAAAAAAAAAATTATTTTTATCAAAGATCACTCCAGGCTATTGATTATACAAACAACACCTTTTCAGAATCTTTTTATTTTTAAAGATCGGCTAAGGGGTTTCCGAGATACAAGCTCCTAAAAATGACGAAAAAAATTTCTGTGCCGACAAATTTTTTGTGCAGTTTATTTACCATTAGACTCGGGAAGTTCGGATTTAAGTTTGATAGAAAACATCTGGAGGTTTATAGCTAAAAACTACGTAGGATGATATATTCGACTAGACAGTGAAATTGAATTGTGAGACAAAAAAGAAAATCTTCGGCAAGATTCTTTTTTTACCAGTCTATAAATCTTGAAATAGACCGATGAATTAAATAGTTAATTGTCTTCTTTTGAGATTATGTAATATCTTTTTAATTTTTATGAAGATTAGAATGTATAAGAATTTTGTGTTTTGGTAGATTTAGTATAGGTCTTTAAAAGTAACTTATTTTATATCAAATCTCTCGTTCAGAAACAAAACCGTAACATACCCTTAAAACTACATGGTAGTAATCCAGATAACAGGTAAAAATAAAAAGCAAAATATCACAAAGTGGAGTTAGACTCAATTGACACCATATGGATTTACCTAACGACAACTGTACATATTTTAACGTTTTAAAGCGTATACTCAATCACAATAGAGGTAAAAAAGCATCAAAAGTTGTCTTAGATAAAACATTTGTTTTAATTTATTATAAACCGCTTAATCTGCAAACTTCGAACAAAGAACCGAACTTAACTGAAACTGTATTCAGGTGTTTCAATTACGTCCCACTATAATAATTAACTAAGAAAACACAAAACGTATTCGCCTCAACAATATTTAAGAGAATTCCATTAGCGTCAAGATTAAAGCGATATATAGAGGACTTAATTGTTTTAATAACTCGGTGAGTGGGATACAGCTAGATATATGGTTACCGCAAGGATATATCGACGTTTATTATATCATTCTTCGGCATTATCGCCTATTATTTTATCGCTCATCTTCGTAAGTTTGAAAAATGTTTTTTCTCGTAGAGTTGAAAAAATGACGAAAAGAAACTAAAAGTATTTTATCCCGGGGACTCGTTGAGCTTGGGGAATATAAGAAAAAAGATCAGCCGAAAGTTTCCGGACGTCGTTTACTTTGTGACGTTATCGTCAACTTTAACAACGTGGTAAAATAAGAAAGTAGAACGAAGAACAAATCAGTCAGATATATATTTTTTCTTCAAGATGGTATTATCTTAGTAAATATATTATAATTGACTAAAGGTAATAAACTTTAACAACGTGGTAAAATTTTCAGATATATATTTTTTCTTCAAGATGGTATTATCTTAGTAAATATATTATAATTGACTAAAGGTAATAAAGTTTTATTATATTGCCGGATTTTCTTGTGCTCTATTAACAAAACGCACATAACGCGGTATCCTAACTCAATACAGGAAATATATTCGCTTCTGTACATGACATCAAAAAGACTAATATACAAAGTCCATTTAAAAACTACTTTTAGTAGGAATATCTTTCTATCAACAGGTTGTACCAAATATATACTGTTTATATCAAATTAATAATTTTAAGTGGGACACCCTGTATAATAAATCAAATTATAGTTGTTTAGTATTTATTTCTCTCCAAAAATGTATAAAATTGTTGCTAGTTTTCGAGATGCTTGCAAGTACAGTTGTGTGTATTAAAAAGCGCCCAACAATATTTTATAGCATAAATCGTTCTTGATGATTTTTGACATATACCTTTGAAGGTAGCATGTGGCTAATATTTGACAATATCAATATTTTTTTAAGGGTTCTGGGTTCGTCATTTTCAAAAGCTAGAAGCCCTCAAATAGTAATCGGAATTAACGAGTGATAGCCATTCGTGCTTTAGCAGAACTGCATCATCTAGACTCTAGATAAAAGTAAGAGAGTGAGAGGTGAAATGCGTAATTGCTAACAATTTTTAAAAGCCCCTCAGTGGCGCCCTCTCTAACATAAATATTTATAAACGGAAAAAGATGCGGCACTAGATTTTTTTTAAATAAAAATTACTTTCGTAATCTCCTATTGTTTTTTAATAAAAATGATCTCTTGACTTTTTTCTAAACGATAAACGGTTTTTGATAAAAAAAAATAACATACATTTTATGTGCACAATGCCGACAAATCTTTTATTCTCATTTTAATTTACTTAGTAGCGAGTAAGCTTAAATTTTTGAAATAAATTTATGAATTCGATTGTTAATTTAATTAATTTTTATGAAAACGTTAGTATGTTACTATGACTTTTTTCGCTTGAAGCTTCGTTTTCGAGTAAAACTCCAAATAAAAACAACTTCAAATTTTAATAAAGAACGTTTAACATTTAAAATTACAAGAAAGGGCAATTAAAGGAAACACACAGATTATTTATAGGAATTGTTGGAAGTGTCCTCCACCTGCACGTGTGAAAGCATCAACTCTTATTGGCATGGAGAGTCGTGCATTTTGAAAGTTTCCTGCAGTATTTCTCATGGCTTGGCAGGATGCTATTATACGATTTCATAACTCTTCTTCGGTTTGGATCAGCACTGCGTGCACTCAACTTTTTAGGTGCCCCCAGAAAAGTAGTCTGAACTAATAAGATCTAGAGATCTTGGCGGCCATGACTGAGTTTCTCCTTGAAGCAATGATAAATATGATTGTCCATCAAGTCCAAATTGATCAACAAAATAATCACCAATTATGCCAGCCCAAACATTTAATTAGAACTGTTTTTGATGATTTGATTCAATTGCATGAAGGTTTTATCAAATTTTAACTCTTACTCTAATAATAATAATTTAGTGTATTAAGTCTGTCAGCTTCAATACTGTGTTTGTATTTACGTAAAAAGTACTTCAAAAATTGTGACACTTTACCAGTCATGGCCGCCTAGATCTCCATTACTTTAGACTACTTTCTCTGGGGACACCTAAAAAGTTAAGTTTTAGCAGTGCCGATACAAACTGAATAAGAGTTCCGAAATCGTATAATAACATCCTGCCAAGCTATAAAAAATACTGCAGGAGTCTTTGAAAATGTACGCCAGTCCATGCGAAGAAATGTTGATGCTTGCATACGGGTACGTGGAAGACACTTCCAACAATTTCTTGTAAATAATCTATGTGTTTTCTTTGTACTTTTTTGTAATTTTAAACTGTTAACTTTTTTATTTAAAGTTCATTGAGTTTTACACCAAAACGAAGCTTCAAGCGAAGAAACCATAATAACCTTCTAACTTGCTCATAAAAATTAATTAAAAACTAATTCATAAATTTATTTCAAAAATCCAAGCTTACTCGCTACTGAATAAATTAAAACAAGAATAAAATATTTGTCGGCATTGTGCACATCAAATGAATTTTATTTTATTTATCAAAAACCGCTCATCGTTCAGAAAAAAGTCAAGAGGTCATTTTATTTAAAAATATTATGACTGAGGGGCTTTTAAAAAAACTTTTACCTTAAAAATGTACTTTTGTACGTGCTTAATATCTACCAAAATTGAAAGAAATATCAAAAGTTGTTGAAAATATTGAGTAAAAACGATTTTTTCCTTAAAAGTTTAACACCCTGTATCTCGGAAAGGAGGCATTTTAGGACACATGTTGATTTGAACTTCTAACCTTAAAATAACCCAAAGAACTACCTCCTTCAATATCGGCATTCAATTAATAAAGACTCTGTATATATCGTAAATCTCACTTTTAGAATGGAAAGGTATTTACAGATAATGTATAACGACGGTTAGACCTTGCTTTGAGAGTGGAAGTTTTTTGTTGTAACAATGGGGTTCTCGGTCTGGGTGTATGTGGAATGCTTTTCTTACCGCTGTAAAGTATTATTTTTCTTTCGTTTATATAAAGACTATTTGCTAATTTATTTTGTAAAATGCATTTGTTATATGTTTTTATTAAATACAATTATATTAAGTAAATAATGTTTTTTATTTCAGGAAAAACAGCAAAACAGTTTTAGTATTACGCCACATTCCCATAAAACTAAATTTGCGTTTGTAATTAACTGGAACTGTAATCATAGACCTTTGATGAAAATACAGGGTCCTACGGGGATGACTTGGTAACATTTTGGTAAAAATACAATAAGGCGAAATAAAATGGTGGCCTAGTGTAATGTTAAAAAAATTATTACCAAAAAACTTCTTACCCAATATACTTGAAATTTTACATGAAAATCAAGTATTATGTAGGAATCAACTGGTAAAATTTTGGTATATATATGCACCTCATGTTGCATAACTAGTGATGTTATGAGCTTATTATGCAACCCAATAAGAAATACTAAAAATCTTAACAATTATCTTGGAAATAAACGTATTGTAGATTGCAGATTTGTTTCATGCCTTGATGTCAAAAATATAAACTTTTAATAACAAAAAGATACTATTTTTGCACTGAAACTGTTAAGCTTACATAAATAGTAAGTATTTTTAATAATTCTGAACCCAGTTACTATAAATATTATATATGCCCAAATATAAATACAGTACCCTGCATGTGCTTATATTTAATGTTTTTGACCACCAAAAACCACTTTAGTAAAATATCTCAAGTCTTTCTCATTTTCACCGGTTTTAATATTGTTTAAATTCCTTTAGTTATATAAATTAGACTACGTCAAGTAGCAAAAAAGTATTCTTGAGGTGCGTTAAATCTATTACTTTATATCAGGTTTTAAGCTACATTAAATCGAGTTAAAATGCGTTGGTTTAAATACTTCGTCTTTGACTGCCAAGATTTGGTATATACGATCTGCAGTGTTACAAAATAGGAACGCTTTTAGAAGTTCGAGAAATATACCGTGATTTTATTTTATGTTTGAATTCCTTGACCCTGATGACCAATATTTAAAAATGAGACAAAATGTTCAGTATTTTTGTCGAAGTGTGTCGCCACACTTACGGCTATTATTGGCATTACTAAAACGATTAATTACTAATACCTTTGGAAATAATTCGACGCCTCAAAAATATTTCACACAATACAATATTTTGCTTTAACCTCACGAATCAAATTTGGTTGATTCAATATCATTATTTTGCACCCATTAGTAACAATATTTGTAAAGAAATGAAAAATTGATAGCAGCTACTTGAGGCTATTGGCTTCCTAAATATTAATATTTTAAAATAATTGTGGATGCATTCTGCTGAATTGTTAGAAATATTATGAAACGTTATCCTTGATAATTGCTGAGCAATACGAAAATATTCATAACTCGCAATACCTTTTTAATATCGTTATTAAATAAAGAACCCAAATATTTGAAAATATGATATAATTGAGCCATTCTACCGGAAATTTTCGGTACCGCGTTTTTGACAATTTTACAACAAATACATTAATACAGCAGCTCCTATTTGTTCGATCTGGACAAAAAAACCGGTTTCTTCGTTTTCAAATTTCCAGCGAAGGAAGGACCTATCCGATATATCACCTATAAAATAACAAAAACCAGATGACAAAGAATTTTCGAATTTTTAGATGTTTGTATCTAAACTGCTTTCGAATTGAACTGCCATTCAATCCGAAAATTGAATCATCTGTAGTTTTTCTGCAAAATGTTTTTATTTGTGTTTTATTTTTTAAAATGTAGGTTTTAGTAGTTTATATATTGTGGCTTGTATATTATTTGAATGTTGTGTTTCCTAAAAATTCTTCCGATTCGGTCTGTTGTGCCTTTTATATAATGGTAAGACTATTTGTTGCTTTCCCGGTTTATAATTTTTGTTGTTCGTTGTTCGGGAACCCTGTGCATTAATAGCTTTCTCTATGGTGCAATTTGTGTGGCCATTTTTCTTCAAAGCACTAGATATTATATTAAGTTCGTTTTGTCTCGTCTGTGCTTCAGTCACGGATCTGGATATTAGGGTATTAGCCACAGCTTGAATTTGTGCTGGGTGATGATGTGATCTTGCAATTAAATATCTCTCCGTATGTGTTGATTTTCTATACACGCTATATTCGAAATGTCCGTTATACAATTTTATGACCAGAACATCTAAAAATGGAAGTTTGTTGTTATCCTCGAACTCTAGGGTAAATTGTATTCTGGGGTGGATTGAATTTGATTTGAGTGAGTCAGAAATTTTTCGAGCTCTGTATGACCATGTTGCCTTATAATAAATATGTCATTTACATAACGATTCCATAATTTGGGCTTTAAAGTTGCTTTCTTAAGAACTTCTTTCTCGAAGTATATCATAAATAAATTCGCGACTACTGGTAAGCGAGGACCCTAGATGTCAAATCATTGTATCCCAGTATTCCCATCGACGAAGCATTGGACATGATTGCTATGAACAAGGCTTTCGAGTCACATATAATACAACTCTCGAAGCATTGCCTTAAAATTATTTATTTTTCATTCAACGGGCAAATGCGGAAACATAAAGATGGTGCTACAATGGTGTTTTCGCTATCACCAGTAGTTGCGAATTTATTTATGATATACTTCGAGAAAGAAGCTCTTGTTTAAAGCCCAAATTATGGTTATTATGATGGTTAAATGGATTAACTTGACAAATTTGCAAAGTTGCAGAAAAAAATTTAATTGCAGAAAGGGTCTAGTTGTAGGTACATTTTTGAAAAGCATTTGCAACTTTAATCCTCAAAATTAAAGGATCTCAAAATTACCCAGATCAAAATGGCGGCCATCCGTAAACGTGACCGATTTTAAAAGATATAGAGAACAATTATTTTACACTTACAAAATTGTATGTTATGCCTCACGTCATCCTTAATTAAAATGTTTTCATGAGTGCGGGTGCTTAATCTTGCACTTTTCTATTTACAGGTGTATTATTTACTCCACACACCCTGTAACTAGAAAAGTGGAATACTTAGCTCTAAAATTATATCACACTTTGAATAATTATTATGAAAAAACCAGATGAATTTGACGTAACGGTAATATCTAAAAATCCCATAATCTGTCTAGAATTTTGTCAGATCCTGTATTACTTTATTTTCAATTATATTAAGAAAGCAGTATTAAATGATAATATTCATTCGATAATTAAAATGTGTCAATTTTACTGGGTACTTAAATATCCCAGTTATATAAACTTATTAGATCTACATTTTCAGATAATGCAATGCTTTATAAAACTTTTCGTTACAATTCTTTAATTTTATAAATTTGGAAGTTTAGTGTTTTAAAGGCAGTCGAATATGAAAAAAAAAAGAACAAATCCTCGAACGTAGTTATAACCTATATACGTTATTTTTCCTAATACATTAGCTTCTAATAAAGAATACTCTAAGCAACTTACTCATTTGAACTGGTATTAAGTATTTAAAACCAAATAGGTAAAAATTTTGCACAAAATATGGTAAACGCAAAACTCCAACTTTCGCAACCTGTATGTCAAAAACCAGTTGCAGGATTAAGTTGTCACCATAAATGCTTTTGATCAGGAGGTCTAAAACTCTAACATAATAAATTTTCAGAAACACTGACTGAAATCAATTTTCCATCAGAAATGTGCGGTTCCTTTAAAGAGACAATTACAAAATATAATAGTAACATAAGCAAGATATAACTGGCAAACAAACAGTTCTAACTTCAATGGCATTTAGATGTAAAGTAACTTTGCCTTCTTAGTGAATTTTATGGAATCTTTATTAATATTAAACTGGCGAGTCAAAAGTTTTAATTTTTTTATTGTCATGCCCTATATACTGTATTTTCATATACTTACAAATGCCATTTTTACATTTGCATTTGAATTGATTTATTTACATTCAACCAGTTTTTTTATAGAAATATATATACCTGTTCTTAAGTCTGTCGGCAATCTTTTGATTTCACGTCCCACAAACAAGTATAAACCTGTGGTGCTGAAACTCTGGACTGGTGACGTATATTTTTCCTTTTGATGCTAGAGTCAACATGGAATTATTAGTATTAATATTATTAATTTGTTGCTTATACTACTGTATTTATTTTTTTCTTTTTTAGGATCGGCCTCGGTGTAATGTTCTGGCTGGATTTAAATTATTATTTTGGAGGTTTCTAAAGTAACGTCTTTCTGCTTTCATAAAAATTAATTTTATTTTTAGTAATTTTAAAATAGGGCTCAAAATACTTAACGATAACAGAACGAGATAATCAACTTAAAATTTGAAAATTTCCAGATGATCAAAGTACAATTATTAATGATACTGTAGGGTAGTTTTAGGCGTAGTGTGGCTGATAGCTTTAACGTGACACTCAAAGATTATACTAAAGTATTGTGTATGTCTAGCTGGTAAATAATTTGCTGTCCTCGGACATATTGCCTAACGAATTTAAATTTGCTAAGATTTGTCCGAATGTGTATTGTCGAAGATAATTGGTACTATTTATTATATAGTATATTTTTACAATTGATCCAACCGAAAATGAAAATGACTTGTTACAGCTATTAACTTATTATAACCTATACTGTATTCGCATACAGTACAATATATATACAAACAAAAAATATTAAAATTATAAGTCCGGTCTAGGTATAAGTATGCAATGTACATTTTCCTACTGGGGCTGTCCTACCCCATACCTTATTAAGCGATTGTTCCACAATTGGTAGAGGCTGGATTATCCTTTATACTAATAAGTGTAGTTGTCTATTAAGTATGCAGTAACCATAGCGCAATGGTTTGGCAGTTCCTAGACAACAACCAGGTGACCTTGGCATGTGATGATTTTAAAGGAAGTATGTACTAGTACTGCCTACACGTTTCTGTTCTCCAAGTAGACTAATTAAGCTTACTTTTATTTTAGACCAATTAGTATAAGGTCTGAATTGTGTTTCTCGTGTACTCCTAGATAAGTTCGAGGCCCGAGGTCTATGACGAGAAACCTTGTATTGCCCGCCCATTTCCATCGAATCCGTTGTGCCCGGGCCTGAAACGGAGATAACTGCTTTTCTTTCACTGGTTCCTTAAGAGCAGTTTTCTGTAACTATGGATATATAGACTCACTGTGCCACTCTATTTAACCAATATGTCATTGTATATATTCATAGAAAATACTAAGTATCTTAGAAGACTTAATTATTGAATATTTGAAAAAGCACATATTTTCATGATACAAGAAAAAGAAACGATAGGGATAATTTTAAGACAATCAAAAGATGTCAATATAACTAAAACATAGTATTTATGAACTGATCTATAATCGCTACTTACTTTGCTACATCTGTTTGTAAATTGTACTTCTTAAATTGTACACAATTATTTACCATTTATTTAATATAAATATAAAAATAGTATAAACCGTATCTGCCAAAGAAATGGTCAAATTCAATTAAAAGTGCTAAATTGCATTACTTACCGCCCACTTTTAATCAATTTGAATGGATGCGTACGCAGCTTACCTAAAATCAAAGAAAAACGGTCATTTACTAGTAAATTAAGCAAAACCATAAACACCACATTTTAAGTATATATGTCAAAAACCAGGCAGAAGTGGTAGTTGCACAGTGTAAAATGGTATATGGAGTCGTTGGCCAAAAATATTTTTTTGTTTGAATCTGCCCTGGATTGAGACGGTAAACTAAAAGGTTGCTAGATGTATTTAGGGTGTCTCTGAGATTCTGAAAAATTTATTCGAATCATTTAAAAAGATCCTATAATGCAAATTAAAGCGTTTAAGTAAATCTGAAAATCGACAAAAACACACAGCTTTACTACGTCAAAGATTTAGAGGTTTTTCCAAATTTTTTAAATTCCTTGAATTGCTCTGGAAATTTTGAAATTTAACAGAAAATATCATGTAGGTACTTATACTAGTATTATTACTACCCAAGAAGCATATGACGTGTCGTATGGACTTCCAAATGACGAAAGTAAATCACAGCCAAATGACGTCAATTTTTATACTTCTAATGGACGTAAATATTACATGTCCACAAGTCGTCAGTTTTAATGTTCTCAGGATGTCACTTTTACGCCATTAAAAATGACCTTCGCAATTTTTTTATGTAAGTTTTGTACTTTCAGAATATTTTAGTGACCTATTCGATAGAATGTGACATTTTAATTCCAAAATGTTTTAAAATTGCATTTTCAAACTTTTCTGGAATTATAATGCTACATTAATCCTTTCAAATGGCGACTAAAATAATCTAAAAGTGCAAACACTCTAGATAAAAAAAATTGTGAGGGCCATTGTTGGGTTTAGTGTTCTTCAAATAGCGCACACATTAAAAATAAACTGATAGTTAAGAAATTCGAAAACTTATATTTAAGGCATCACATTACTTTATTAGAGCACTTTGTTTATTATAACTAATTTTTCGCAGATCTGTACAAATATACAATACAAGGAAAATAGGTACAGACAAAGTTTTAAGAACTATAAAAATGTACTTATATTTTGTATTTCAACCAACATAAATGGTACCCAGCTTTAGGTTAATATTATACCTATGCTTGTCAAGTATTTCTAAATAATAAAAAGTAAGAGTGCAACACAAACCAACTACACATTTAATATAGATCAGTAATTTATTTCGCAAATACAATTATATAACATATGTATATGAAAAATGTTATTTTGTTAAAAAATGTTGTGAAACCTTAACTAGTATTTTGTGATTTTGACTTATGTCCAACCAACACATACATAATATTACACTGTGAGTTGGTAGTGTCCACCATAGGCGAGTGCAAAATGCTTACTACGATCGTGAAAAATATAGCTAAGTTATACTTTTGTACGATGTATAAAAGTGCAACTCAGACCAACCTATTACGAAAAAAAATTACACGTTTTAAAGGAAATAGATATGTTTTTTGAACAAAATACAAATTTTTATTTGTATGCCTTCCATTAAATCGTAAAAGTATGAAAATGATTTTATTTAACTTTGAAACTCTCAGATATGAGTAATATAAATTTTGCGACGGTTTCTGAGGTGAGCTAAACTTTTGAGAGCCAAAATACAGCGAAATTTGGCCCTTTTTTCACTTTTGGCTTGTAACATCTAAATGAGGTAATATTACTAAGAGTGAAATTTTGCGTCTACTGACCTTCTTAAACATTAATTTTGGTTCACCAGTTGGGCCAGAATCAAGAGTCAAAAATGGGCAAATTTTTCCATGTCGACTGAAAACAGCGTTACTCTTACTTTCAAATGCCTATGCTTACTACTTGCTCATTCCTAATAAAACCAAATGTAGGCGTAGCACTCATATTCCGCTATGTGGCTCATGACGTGTGAATCCAAAATCACCCACATTTCTGAGGGATCGAATTTCTATGGAATTTCATCGTTCAATTTGATTCTCTACATTTTACATTACATATTTGGTGTAGTTATATTGTGCAGTGCGGCTCAGAAATTAAATCACATAATATTTTTTAAAACTAATAATTGAACATTGAAAAGAATTTAATTCCGAGTTGGCCTTACGTAAAGAAATGTAAATTTCTACCTCATGCTCCCAAGGGATATTTATCATGTTTGCGAGTGGACACACACAAAATTACAGAGCTCCTCCTGTCTGAACTCACTGATAAAGTTGCCTGGTCCTGACCTTCTTCTCCATATAGTTTATAAATAAACCGCCAGGACGTCTTTTAGGAATCATCTGACCTGCTCTTTTAATCTCACTCTCCACTCTCGCAATCAGTCTCGTTTCGTTTCATTCGCAGTAGCTTATCTTCCCGCTTGGAAGAGGATTCTATAATGGCATGATCATGGTAGTAATTTGGGCTAAAATTAATGTTGTTTAAACACTCTAACAGGAGTAGTATTTTGCCCTGTAAAAAATCTTATGTCCAAATGGACCTACCTGCAGTCGTCCAAAAAGTTTCGATGGGTACACTAAAATTCATTGACACACCGATATTGTTGAACATTACTTAGGATTCTGACTACTTATTATGTTTTGAGTTAGTTCCAGTCTACTATAGCAATAAATTTGACGCAAATGACAGAGACGTCTGCTGGCCAATTCATCATGCAATATTTTTTTTTTATTTAAATGATTTTAAATCTTCTTGTAAAGCCTTAGGATGGACTTCATGAACCGTTTTAATTATCTTAAATAAGTTTAAGTAAGAAAGAAGTCACTGGACTAGAAATTATCATATTTTATAGGAAAACAAAAACAGAAAAATAGTCTTTGCCCAAATATATTGCGTTGATTTTTTTTAATAAAAAAATCTCACTAATGTAAAAAAAAACGTTTTACAAGTTTTATTTAATCCTAAACACAAACAAAAGTTTCCTTATAATGAATCCTTCATATTGCCCAGGATAGTGAAAGCTAACACAATTCATATATATATATATATATATATATATATATATATATATATATATATATATATATTTTTTTTTTTAAATAACTCCATCCAGTCTCTCCACAATCAGTTATCGTAGGATATTCTGCTTTTTCAATTAATATTTATTGTAAGCTATAAACAAAATTTTATATACCACATAATAACAAAACGATTGTGCATTTAAGTGTGATGCACTACATTAATTACATTATATAATCTCAATTTTTCCAAAAATTGCGAAAAATGCCTTTCAAATGAAATTGCCAGTATCACAGGCTATTATACAAATCTTCAGAATTTGTTTAACACTATACTATACATATCAAGTAATGTAAAAATTGAAAAAAAGCAGCTAATGGTTTCCTTTTAGTGCTGTAAGCACAATATTGTGCGTTTATTATTGGAATCAGAATATTTTCTAGATATTTATCGACTCGCTCTATTTTGTGAGTTACCAAGCATTTGTAGAAATCATTATATGATGTAGATTAATATATTACTTGGGTAGCGAAAAGATCTTTGATTTTTTCATAATTGGTTTACAATGTAATAAATTATACATATTATTTATATTCAAGGAAATTATCTAATTTTTCTAAAATTACTTTTTTGAAATTAACTCGATTACTAATAAATCTGTCGACAGAAATTATGAATATCAACTTTTCCCGTGAACGAAGCATAATATGGACGTAAATAGGTGTAGAGCTTAGGCATATATGGGAATTAATGTATAAATCTATACTCTGGCTAAGAATTTGATATTATCCAAACTTTATTGTTTACTTCATTGTGCCATACATGTTCCTAAATAAACTTTTTTTATAAATAGTTATAAAATTTGTGAATTGGTAGACTTAAATTTATTTCTCCTTGTAACCTATAAGTGCAATTCATCAAAAGATAAAAAAATTAGAGGTGTAGTATTTTGTCAGTATGCCAGCAAATTAAATTCCTCAGTGAACGGGAAGCTCTAACTCCAATTAGTTAGCTTGCCGTATTTTTATTTTTAAACTGCTTTATAAACTACACCTTCGGGCTACTGCGTTTGTTACATCTTTTGAAGTTGTTTAATTAATTAACGTAATACTAAATACTGGACAACCAAGATTTATTTGTGAAACATTTTCAATTATATAATTAAATTAGCAAAATTACAATGCAAAAAGGCATACATGTATAGTACAAAAGGACCAGCCATTACATTAAAGGTAAGTTTCTACAGCATTTACATAAACATATCGAATTTAATATTATTATAAGATTATGCAAGTTATACATATTCCCCTTATGTGGTATTTTGACCAAATTTTGTTTAGTAAGTATCGTAAAATAAGTGTGGATTCATTCAATAAAATAATATTATGAAACTCTCACGAAATTTGATTTGAAATTATTGCAATATTATGGTCAAAGTTATTAAAGTTTTAAGCATTTATCTCTCGGAAAGCGAGGTCCGGTAGGATATCATTACACATTATACTAAAATAAAACTTACATAATTTTAAAATGTAAATTTTTTAATTATGTAAACGCAAAAAAAACAGGTATAGATTATCAACATTCCAAGGAAAAAGTAATAGTTTTATAAAGCATTCTATTAAACTTCTTTTAGTTTTCTATTTTTTACCTTTTAAGCATGTCATTACGTTTTCTACTCAAATAGGATTAGAAAAATACCCAAACTTTTTTATTAACTCGGTTTTAGTAACACCGAAAATAAAACATACAAAGAATAATAATGCATCAATACCGATGAGTCAAATGCGGTTCTTTAATTCTCGTCACTGAGGTGGCGAAAGGCAAAGAGAAGGGAAGGAAATCGTGGTAAAGCGAAGGAAAGTTCTATGGGTATGAGCCCAATAAGTCATCGTTAAAAGGCGAAAATCTTTTTGCACTTACTGGAATGAAGGAAGATAAGAAAACATTCATGAAATAAATCATATAATTATCAAATGAGGAAATGCCTATTTTCTGGCCTTAGAAGGAAGAAGAAGAAGGAAATTATTTCTGTATTTTAAAATACTACATAGTCTTGCTAATTCCCTAATTTTCCAGATGAGGTGGTTACTATATCTTGCGTACTCAAGATCGTATTAAAGTAATTATTTTTTAGTTGTCAATGGGTAAATTTTTAACACGATTAAATAAGAAAGGAACGAATTTTGATGCTAGCAATGATACTTTCGATTAATTTAAAAACCTGCATTATACATTGCTTCGTTCCTTAATTGATATTAATCCAAGTCAGTCCAAGAACTTATGACGATAAAATATTTTGGATCTTTTTTTATTGACGGTCTGTTGGCGCAAGGCGAAAAAAAGTACCGCGCAGCTCCGAACTTCGGCTAGTTGCCCTGCGCCTCTTGCGAAAAACTTTTCGTCACTTCTTTTCGCGTCGCTCCAGGATGTGGACTTTTTTATGGTTACATGTAGGTATACTTGTAATTTCCGAATCGGAAGAAATTCTCTTCCCTTCGTTTCAAGACGCTTCTATTTAGTTGGCGTGCTGCTAAATAGTATCTGAGATGATACACAGATACGACCTTGCAACAAAGACACGTGACCTTGGCATACGTGGTATAATATTGGTTTGTGATATTATTCTAAATCTTACTCTTAAACAATTATCTTGCACTTAAATTGGGAAAAATTATTACAACAAAATTAAATTTTATATATTTATATAACCCTTCCTGCAATTAAAGCCCAACGAATACCACGTTTTCCTCTATATTATTAACCTAGATTCTTAACAATATAGAAAATACGTCAATTACTTTAAAACTAGAAAATGTTTCATTTTATTTACAAACTCTTAGCGTAAAGGATTTCTAGATCGTAAAACTTGCGCTTCTACATTGTTCCATGGTATAATACACGAGAAAATAAAAAGTTTTGTGGCAGTTCCTGACCTCCTTTGGAGGCAAGTAAGTTTAAGCATTAATTAGAGGCCACTAGTATTTCTTAAGTTGCACGGAGCTTGTTGCGATGTCAGAAAACAGAATCACTTCTGGAAAGTTTAACAGCAAAGTATATTATTGTGTCGCCAGTTCGCCCAGGCCGGCAACATTCGCCAACACACAGAGTAATTTCTACTAGCAATGCACCGTTTTATTACCCAAACGGGGTGCATAAGTGCCGTGACATTATCGTCCCTTATTTATACCACCCCAGCGGAGCTGGCCTAAGATTGTATCCCGAATTTATGGACGGGTAAAGAATGTGCTAAAGAAAGTTTAAATTATAGCAATTGTGTGGTGAAAAGGTTTCCTAGATAAGGGCCAAATTTAATAGTTCCTCGGCGAAACAGAATTAATTTTAAATGGTTGCTATTGTTGCTGTGGAATAGTAAGGTAGTGTTCTAAATTACACGGCGGTAGTTTACTATCAGGTTTGAGACTAGCAAAATATTACGTTGCCAACTTGAAAAATAAAATTGGAAACTCGTTTGCGGACACTGCATATAAGGTTTAATGCAGTATAATAGCTTGGTAAATCGTAGTAGATAGGTTTGATATTTTTGAACAAGCATAAAGTTGTTAGCAATTTATGAACGTTTTAAGACAAAGTACAGGACATAAAACAACTACGTTTTTATTGTGTTCTGTTGGTCTCCTAACCTTATTTAAAACCCAAGTTATAGCAAAATCCTTTATATATGGAAGCTGTTAGACGGCCCCAAAATTTAATAGTTTAAATGCGGTTTTTCCTATATTAGACAAAATACCTTCAATTAATAGCAAAAAAAAAATAGAAATTAAATTTTAATTTAATATCGAAATGTAAAAGTTTACCGTATAAAATATTCAGTAAATTCTGGTAATATTAAATTAAGTGATTTCATTTATATCTACTATATATTTCAAAACAATGACTAAATATTCGTAATTCAAGTAACATATTTTAACATTGCTAGAACAAAGACTATATAATAAAATACGAAGAAAAATTTCAGGATTACCAGGTGAATATAATGGTACGTTTGTATTTGGATAATTGTTAGTACTATAAAAATTTAAACAAAAACATATTGGTAATTGGGGGTTTGTTTAACATACAACGTGGAAGAAATTCCTTCTGGTAATAACGTCTTTAATATCTTTGGTTAAGAATACCTATCAGCTTGGAGTTTTCACTGACTTGTCCAATTTTTAATTCTCTTTTATCCTATGTAAATTTTTTTTTGAGTTTTGTGGCCAAATGGTAATAAGAATCTATTACGTAATCAAATATTAATAGTGATTTAAATTTAAACCATGCTTCTTTTGGCAGTCTAAAAGACAGATTTAGTAATTATTACGCAGGTTTTTTTAATTTTTTAATAAAAAATTGTGGAGATTGTTCTGGTGCCTAAAACGGAGATTAGATTCAACATATGTTAAAATAATAACAACATTTTCATTTCTGTAACCTTTTTGACCTGTTTTATATACAGAACATCGAATAATCGTATTTCGTATATAATAGTCGCGCTAACTGAATAAAAACTATTTGGTTTTTGGCATATTTGCCTATCAAAGAACCATACCGCGTATATTATTGCGGCAATAACTGCATTTTGCTTATACACTCAAAATCAATTGAAAGCATATAAAATATAACAAATAAAATAGCTCAAATAAACTTATCAGAAACCTCAATAATACTTTTACAAATTTTTGCTTTGTGAATGTTCTAATTTTGTTTCATAGCTTACTTATAATTAATTGCTTCGGTACCTAGTTTTTTAAATAGGGTAGACTGGGGCAAGTTGATACATTTTAGTTTAGAAAAATGTTGCGCCGCACAGCGTCCCAGCTAAGGGTAAGTTTAGTCGTTTGGTGCTTACCAGTCGCCAGTGTAGTTTCAAATGTGTCGTTTCCGCAGTCTACTCTCGTATTTGAAATTTAGTGGTAAAAGTAAAAGTTTGATCTTAAATTTGAGTGAATGTATATTTTACATTATTGAAGATATGGACGTACGTTTGGTATACTACACACTTAGTATTGTTAGCTTTATTTTACTGTTAGATTAAATTCATCCTGTTTATTATAACCTTCAATAATCGTCATAAAAGTAAAATAATTACACGTGGGGCAAACTGATATACTATAGTACGGGACATGTTGATAGCAAGATGCTAAGTTTTAAAACCTTCGTCATTTCTAAAATTTTATTTGTTGCCGCAAATATGGTGGTATCAAGATTACTAATAGTGAGGAAGCACCTTCTGAAGTATTTCCTTCTGCCGCAGAAGAGGCTGTTTATAGGACGTTATTAAGAAATGCAGCTGAGCGAGTTTCTATAGATAAAATGACAAAACATCAAAAACTTACGCCAATGACAATTTTTCTGTGTCAAAAATCTTTACCTCAATTATTATCGATTATAATTTAACTGATATCAGCTTGCGCGTTCTCAAAATATGATTTTTTTTCTACCCCTTAAAAATATCGCGATTTACGTCCATGACATCCAAAATATAATCCCCGCGATATACTGACTTAACGTATTTTTGGTGCAGATTTGGAATTAATCGATGTGAGCGATCTCAGGTTATCGCTGGTCAAAATTTGCACTAAATACACACATTAGTACAGACATCATAATTTTGTTCTAAAAATCTGTTTTTCGTGATATAGGAACTTGAAAACGTTGACAACTTATAAAGGGTGAACTACCTGTTTGTTTATTATTTTTGAGGTGTATCTCGTTTCAGTGCTGACTGTCTCGCCTGTCAAAGTCAGAGATATCTAGTGTCAAAGTTTCGATGTAAGAAATGGATCTTTTACGTTTGAACGCTGGGAAATATTGTAAAACTATCTCCGAAGTGAGTGCTGTGTTGCAGAAATTGTGTGAAAATTGAGAAAAAGTTTTGCGCGAAATGAAGCTCCCTCAGCGGCTGGTGTAAGGAAATTCACAAAGAAAGTTCATGAAACTGGTGTGCTTGTGGACAATAGAAGGTATCTACGTGTTCGCCCAGCGAGTACAACTGAAAAAATTGCGGCTGTTGCCGAAAGTTTGTGTGAAAAGCAAAGAACGTTAACTCGTCACAGAGCTCACCAACTAAACACCAGTCGAACGTCTCTCAGGAGAATATTGCATAATGACCTTGCATTATTTGCTTACAAGTTGCAAATCAATTAAGAGTTGAAGTAAAACGGCCATCCGCTTGTTATCGTTTAAACCTGGCTCACTTTCATCTTGGATGTTATGTTAATAAACAAAACTGCAGGATTTCGGGTTCTGGGAATCTACACGTAGTCATAAGCTCGCTACTCACTATTTGTTGATTCGTCCATTTGTTCATTCGTCCGCATAGTATGGAGGGCCTGGTTCATTCGTTCGGTAATACCGTCCTTTGGGAAAATGATCAAGTAGGCTTTGCTCTCGGCGAATCATTCATCTGAATCTAATCTTTTGTTCTTTCTGCATTTTCAAACATTAAAACGATGAAAAATTCGTTCATTCATATGAATTGACGTATCGAACGTCTACGGACGAATAAACGAATGGACGAATAGTGAGTAGCACACTATAGAGAAACTAATTCATTCTAAAAGAATGACTGCTTGATGTGGGATTTGGAGTGGTTTTCAGAAGGGAGGTGGTGATAGCATTATAGTAAACGGAGTGCGCTACTGAGACCTGATTTTTTGTCGCCGTGATTTGGCGATTTGAACTTTATTTTAAAGGTATTACCAAATTATATAGATGTATAAAATGTGTTATCTATAGAGTGGAATTCTATAGGAAAGAAGTTGTGGATATATACGAATTCACCGCTTTTAATATTGTTATTGATAACATTATTATTATAATATTATTTTAATGCTTTCGTAGTTTTAGACAGGAGCAATGCTGCTTACGGTGTTTTTAGGAAATTACTTTTCGAGCGATATGAATAGTATCAATCATGTATTATCATTACAGATGGAATTTTGTAAAATTACTCCTTGGTGCATCACCTCTAAGCTACTCTAGGAATATTTCCTTCAAATTTCAAGTCTCTAGGTACACCGGTTTAGGCCTTCAGTCCAAATTAATGTTTCTTCATACAAATATAATAAAACATATGTTATTTATAAAACATGTGTTATTTTATTTCTTTTGAAGACTA
This sequence comes from Kuschelorhynchus macadamiae, assembly GCA_030620095.1. Taxonomy (NCBI): domain Eukaryota; kingdom Metazoa; phylum Arthropoda; class Insecta; order Coleoptera; family Curculionidae; genus Kuschelorhynchus; species Kuschelorhynchus macadamiae. The sequence goes on from JAUTXW010003008.1 coordinate 430,442, forward strand.
TATTTACTAAGTGTCATCGTCGTAACTAAAAAAAAAAACATTTTTTTCTTTCCCTCCAATTTCAAATCTCTTTAGGCTGTGCGTTGTCTGTCTGCGAGTTAGTCACGGCAATCGTATAAATTTTTGAAAAATAAAATTGAGGCTTTATTAAATAGAGTACACCTTCCGATTATTTGAGGAAAACAATGTCTCTTAAATGACTACCACAATGTCTCTTAAATGACTACCGGCAGTAGCCTATCCTCTTAACCCAATTTTCCAGAACATTGTCGATTGTTTGTGGCTCTATTTCTGGACGAGCTTGTTGGATATTTTCCTTAAGTGTATCAATTGTTTGTGGATACAGTCTATAAGATTTTTTTAAAGTTGTTACCAAATAATTATATAAAGTAAACATAATAGGGTTTGACTGTGACATCATTTTCTTATATTTCCTTTTAATTCATAGAATACGTAGGCAAATAAAGATTTTAATATAAAACGACTGTCGCTTCTACAGTCGTTTGATTTTTTTACCTATTCGTCAACGTCAGTCTCAAAATAATATTGTCGTTCATTGGAAAATGCCGCGATATAATCAACAGGTTCAATTACTAATTTTAAATGAGCTGGCATTGTTTGAGTTGGAACAGGTAACTTAGAAAGGGTAACCTCTTATTGACTACAATAATATACTAATGAAAGCGTCGGAGGCATTAAAAGTGTAACACTCTAATTTTGTTATATAGTTTAATCTTTAAGTTTAAAATTTATAATGTACTATTTTAGTGTTAATTTTTAATAATTGATATGTTTGCTTTATTTAAATTATATATTAGTTTTATAGTTTAGTTAGATTACCCATATCTCAATCGAAGATTTCATTTGTTATACCCGATTATATTATAATGATTAAACGGTATGTATAGCGCTACCTATTATCAACAACTATCATACTAAAGTAGTTCACCACCCCGTTCTAAAGAAACGTTTTACTGCAAGTTCGAATGTTGTTACATGGATGGCGATGCCTAGATTCATACAATATCATTCATCAATTAAATTTATAATTATTTAAAAAACGAAACCCAAATAACATCTAAAGATATTTATTTCTTAATATTACAGAGCAAATAAGAATTTAATTTTAGCAGTCTTGAAAACCTGTTTTGCCTCATTTATGCAACTTTTGGCCTTTTGATAATCTTGTCAGGATGCTGCATTTTTGATTTCAAACCTCTATTTTCGGGTCCAAACATATCTGTTCTGTTGCTGTAAATAATAAAATACAGGCAATTAATGCACCGAATTTTTTTGCATGTAAGGTCGATATTTTGTATTAATACTCTCATGTAGGAATTTATATTCATGAAGCATGGTTACTTTGATAAATATTTCTATTTTAGATATATATATATATATATATATATATATATATATATATATATATATATATATATATATATCTATTTCTCGATTTAAAATCAATATTCATACCTTTTTTTTGGATCAGGTATCATGGAAATCCAAATTACTTGAATATTTCCTTTTTCAATCATTTTCTCCCGATTGCATGACTATTTAGACCCTTTTATATCCTGTAGTAGAGTAATAACTCAACTATTATTTGTCTTCTGTGAATTTCCTAAAATATTTCGTTATAAATAAACCTCTTTTAATGGTAAAATAACAAACTTATTTATGTTGTATTGTTAGGAAATTGTATTTAAATTAAGCCTAGGTACCTTTTTGTTGTCAGAGTTTTTCCACTTCCCCATTTGAAATCAATGCACCATAGCTTTGTTCTCTGTTTTAGTTACAAGCTGATTTTTCGGGATAGCCTTTTCAACTATTATTTTAATTATCTAATTCTATCTTTAAGGCTCCCTTTGACGTGAACGAGTAACGTTCCGCCCAACAACTACTTGTACACCTTACACCGGTTGAGTTTCGTATCACGCTGGGACGCTTGATCAGTTGTTAAACCTTTTTTATTTCATACTAGTGTATTTTTTTTGTATTTCCAAAAAAAAAACAACTTTTATTAAATAGATTTTATTGTTTTAGAGTGTGTTTTATTTAGCTCACATTTTCTCTCCTTTTTCGGGATATTTTTTTTATTAAATAACTTTATTTTAAATTACAATTTTGTTTTTATGAAAGTATCAGGAACAAGTGAGTGCCGAACATATCTAGGGGCTTTCCAATTTAGGCCGTAATAAATTGGTGGCGCTCACCTTTTTTACTTTTAATTTATTTCCCACGCCCACTCTCCGGGATAAACGAGCTCAGGGCATTGATATTGCACGCTCTGTTGACCACGAGCTTATCTCTTTATATTTTTGCTTTTTTTTAATTACCTTTGCGAGTTTTTTTTATTTTAGTAAATTAATAAAAATATTTCCTATTTTATTATTTAAAAAAAATAAGAGCGTAGCAATCTTGCACCCTACGGTTATAAACCAGAGCAAGGGTTGCAAAAGTAAGCGAAGGAGTAAAAAAAAATGGAGTTCAGTCAGACGAAATATACAAGCAACATATGATTCAAAAGTAAATTAATTCAAAATTTACCTCCAAAATCTTTAATTATTATGGATAATGTAAGATATTACTCTGGCCTTTCTGAGGAAATTCCCAATAAGTCTCATTCAAAATATAAACTAACTGAATGTCTGAAAAAACAGAAACATCGATTACCCAAAAAAGGTGATAAAGGACGAAATTTGGGCGTTAGTTCTTTCCAAATGTGTTTTACAGTTTGGATACAAAATTTTAAAACTACCACCACAGCATTACGAGTATAATGCCATTGAAATGGTTTGATCGGAATGTAAGAGGAAATAAGACTAGTACATATTAACTTTAAAAAGACAAATTAACGAAGTACTGGCTACGTGGAATAAGGTACTGAATGATTTTCAAGTTTGATACAACAATACGTTGTTATTATAGTCAAATTGACCTCTTTAAAAATCGTTGAGGTATTCATTTGACGTCTTACGTAAACTAGCCATTTTAACATGTGTTTCCTAAACACACATCATATAAATTGTATCCCTCATTTTATTCATCATAAAATCAGAAATCTTGGTTCTGTATTTCGTTGTTTTTTCTGATATGCTGCTTAAATGTTTCGCCCGATTAAACCGCCATCCTTTTTTAATTCAATACAAACTAGTTTGGCTTATTCCCTCAATAGTACATTGTTGTAGTGCTCTTATTAATAATTATATCTGTAAATAGTTTTGATTTAATAGAATTATAAAATTACATATTTATTAATAAATTGTAAATACAATAAAACTAGTAGGATGAATAAATGTTTTCACGGCACTAATGTAAATTTGAGATTAACAGTTTTCGTTGATGTATGTATCTTCATCCTCTTATTTCTTTTTCTTTAGAACGCGTTTGCTTTTTTTTCGTGACAAATTAATAGTAAGAATGTTTTAGTGAAATAAATAACAGTAATTCATCTTCAGAGCTTGTTGCGCTGTTTCTAACTTATCTTTACTGTTGTGACTGTAAACCATTTTCTTATACCTATGCTCTAATACTATGGAGTTTATTTAAATAATTATTGTATTTACTAACTAACCAATTGTTGTTAAAAAAGTTTTAACTTTTCGATATTATTATCTCAATTTGCTAAAAAAATTCTTACTGGTGAAGCTCAGTGTAAGAGGATCTAATTTAAAGCAAGAACGGTTATTAGCAGAAAGTTAAATGCGTGCAAAATTAATACATACATTAATACAAAAAAGGTATACTAATTCTGAAGAAATGGACTTCTGAACGCATTCATTACCTCCTAATACGATGCGGTTCATCTTAATTGAGTGTTGATAATGAAAGTTTTCGAAGACAAACGTCCTTTTTGAACTGAATTACGTTACAGTTAATGATTACGTTTACTTTACATACATACTATACATAGAAGGGGAATTCTGAGTAAAGGCGAATTTATAATTTTTTTTTCTAAAAATAAATTGGACATATTATTTAAAATGCCGGGACGTCGTTGCAGTTTCTCACGCACAAAATGTTTTCGCAAGCAAAAACGAAATGTCTGGCCAGACACTTTTTACAACTTCAGACCACTCGTTCGAAATACGGCTTTCTTCTTTTTGTGGATTTTTCTAGTTGTCAAAACAAAAAGCTGGGGCTAAAGTCAATAAACAAAAAGCTCTTTCTGCTTACGAAAACGGGAAGAGTTTGGACAAAAAATATGATGAATGGGATTAAGCCTCGCTTACGCCGGATAAATTACCTATTTATTAAAAACCTTATCGTGAAGAGATTGCAAATAAAGAACTTGACGTTTGCCTTTTTCATATCATATAATATTTAAGCTAATCATCGATTAAGGTTAGTTTAAGCAACTTATGGGTGTTCTATACGCGTGGAATCATAATTATGTACATAATTAAAAAATAATTAAATAAATTAATTAGGTTTTACACTCGACGTCGTCAACAAATAATTTTTTAAATGTTATTTAGACAAATCTAAATACTTATAGCTATATTTAAACATAAAGAAAGCATGTTTAAAGCTTAAGCTTTCTGTATGTAGATGTATAGAGACATGTTTGCATACCTTAAAAATGATATAATTCGAATCATGTACCCTGGACGAATACTTTGTGTTAGAAGAGGATGAGTTTTCTTAATATTGTGACAAAAATTTTTAAACACAAACAAATGATGTTGCATTACTTTTACAAAAATTATTAATATAATGTTATATTTATATAAAATTAAAGATTCCACATTGTAAAGGGTAAAATAGATAAAGAATTTGGAGGTTATAGTGGATAAAAAATCGTCATTTCAAACTCACTACGATAAAATTAAGTAAATTATTCAAATAAGCTACTAGGATTTATTAGTAGAACCTGCGAATAGCTTCGAAACCCACAAACAATGATTTTTTCTATTTTACGGCTTGGTATACAGCAAATTTTCATTCGCTTCCTTAATATGGAGTCCACAATATTTAATACACATTAAACGAATAATAAAACGTCTTACTAAAATTGCACGACAAAGGATTAACCTTCTCTATTTAAGGAGTGAAGAGAAAGTTACCGACATATTGTTCTCATACAAAATTGTTACCTTCACTTTAATGTTTCTGACCTTAGATTAACTTTAACATTCTGTCACACTCCCTTGGTTCAACTGTAGAGAACGAAAGAACGTGTAACTTATTTGATATATTTCATATTATTTTATTTACATTTAAGAGGCATTTAAAATAGTACTGTAAATCAATATTTATTAGGTAGAAGTAATTATTAATTAATGTTATCTATGCGGGTGCATAATTTGCAATACTTAGTTCTGTACGCATTCTAAATAAATAAATACGTATTATCTCTTATAGAAGTATCGCTTTCTAAAGCCCAGCGCCTGACAAGCTTTATGTGTCTATTCACTATCAGGTTCCTATATAGATCTTCGAGATTAGGCATTAAAGAAGTACCAATTAATAAAGTTTCGTAGTGCCTCAAATCCCTAATCAAAAACTATTTCCAGTCTATTAGCAGAGTAGAAATAAGTAAAAAAAACTTTAGCTATGCTAAATAATAATTATTTATTACTTTTTCCTAAATAAGAAATTGATAAAATGGCGGCAAAAATAATTGAAGCCCAAAAAGTCTTGTAAGTTGTTAATTAGGGTAGGAGGTAGGTGGCAAAAAAGAACATTCTTTTTGTAATTTTGAAAACATAAATCACTTTTATCAAAATAAATGACACTTGAAAACATTAAGCCTTCAGTCTTAACTACCTACTCTTAATTTTAAAAACGCTTTTTCATTTTAGAAAATCATGTTCATGTGCGCATGATGCGCACTTCATACTGTTACATGAATCACCAATGATTGTAGATTGGCAGGCACACTGTATTATGTTTAAGAGTTTGGCAGTAGATTTACGTTTGTTAAAATAGGCTGATATTCTGTATCAGTCATCTGCGAATGCTATAGCGCTTGATCTTTGGTCTAATAAGATTTTTACCAAATGAAGCAGCGAGAATGCACCCGAAAGAGATAAAATGAATTATGAAAGAAGCTTTAAAAATGGCCCAGGAAAGACATGTCACTTACGTGACAGATGATACTATCGTTTGCATCTTATTACCACACCGCTTCTCTAAGAACATTTTCATGTAGTTTGACACACAATATAATAAGGTATGTGACAGTCAAGGCATGAAGCCATCAAAGAAAAAGGCGCTTGCAAAACATTACTGGTTGTTCACGCATTAAGTGTTTCGCAACAGCAAATTTTCTGCTTTTAAGCATAAAATACAATCCAATATATTATTATATGTTTCGTTATAAACACTTTATGAAGAAAATAGCTTCATCATTTTGCATAGCTTATTTACCTCCAGGTTCAGCGAAATTCCACTTACTTTGAGCACATTTGCAGTTCTTTGGAAAAATCTTGAAATTCCAACCTCTAATTCTACAATATGGAGAAATTCAGCCTATTTTAACGGAAATAAGCACAGCTCAAAAAACTCTTATAGACATGATATATTCTGCCTGTCAAACTAACTACAATTGATTACCCATGTAACAGTAGGAAATGCACATGCCACAGATGTAGACTACTACAAACAATGGAGACAATTGTGATGAAGATGACTGTGATAGTGAAGAATACACTGATAAAATATTACATTAAGAACTTCATAAATTAATTAGGGATAAATACAAATTTATATAAAAAGGCTTTTTTAAAACGAATAGGATGTGGATAAAAACAAAAGCTTATTATTTTTAAGTCATTTAGATTATAGAGTGACTTATATTCTCAATACTAAAACTTTTTATCTTTTTGCCATACATCTCTTACTTTGCTGAATAACTCACATGAAAGTTTTTTGCGGTTTTGTCTTTTTAGACGCCAATAACAATAATTTCTGATTAAAAAAAATGTTTAGCAAAAAATTTCTTGTTTGATTGACAATTGACATGAACTTTGGTTTGGTTTTTCAAATTTTAGTATTTTTGTCCCAAACTGGCGACCTAGAAAACGTATTTTGTTCGAGGTTATTATATATATTTAAAGGCATATTACTTTCAATATACAGAAATAATTTTTGTAGGAACTAGATTCACCTCTTATATTATTCCTATTACATGATATCTTTAATAATAAAATAAAACAATTTTATTCTAACAAACGATAGCAAATTAAGAAATTAAACCGAACTGCCATAATTAACTACATCCAATTCCATATTAGAACGGCCGAACAAATACATCAGTGTTTATTTCTTGCAAAAGCTGATATTAATCCAAATGTTTAAACAATAACCAAATTTTAGAACATCGGCTAATTGATCATTTAGATAACCCACAAATCAACATAGTCATAATCTGTAGCAAAGTTTGATGCGATTATTTTATTGGACACGATATTTAATGAACTATGTGTTTAGGCATTTAGAAAAACAGTTAATTTTAACTATTCGAATATAAATTAATTAGAAATTTGACATTTTATAACAGTTTAGTTTACTATAATGTATTTTAAAATACAGGGTCCGCCACATAAAACTTTGATACATCAAATGATAGGTACCTACTAAATTTAATTTGAGTTATTACTCGTCCATTTTTCTTCCAGTTTCGAAAAAAAATACTACTTAAAATTTACTTCTCTCATAAGGGGGAAGTATTTTAATTCTAAAAAAACACCCTCCGAAATTTTTCAGATCTTCACGTTTTCGGATTCCCTAAATGACAAAAACTTCCGTCAGTCTGTCTGTCTGTTGATCTGTCCGCAGAATAGTTAAAATAGTTAATCCTATTTGGGAGATACATTTGATAACATTCAATATGACAGAACAAAAAGGCGGCCTAGTGAAATGTTAAAAAAAATATTAATAAAAAAAACCAGTTATTTAATTTACCTTAAATTTTCACAAAAATCGAATGTTATATAGAAATAAACTGCTAACATTTTGGTACGAATCGAAAATGTTAAAACGAAATGGCGACCTAATAAAATATTTAAAAAACAGCCTGAGATAAATACTTGATACTTAATAGATTGATTTCAAATTTTGTGCAAGAATTAAGTGTGGTGTAGAGATAAACTGATAATTGTGATACTAATTCAACATGACGGAACGAATTGGCGGGATAATGAAATTGTTAAAAAGTCAGTGTAAAAAATTACTTATTTAATGCCAAAAGATGTCCAATAAAAATGTTTAAAGAGAAGACAGTACATGTGTTACTAAATGACGTGCGAAACTGAATTGGGTCTCACTTCACTATGCCTAATATAAGGGATTCATTAAGAATGAAGTTCGGGTAAAGGAAATTTACCGACTTTTTAATATAATGGCTAGGTCTTAATGTCAACATCCACGGATTTTTGCCATCCAGCCGTTGCCGGTGCCGAGACGAGAAGAAATTAGGTCGGGACGAGAGTTCAAATTTGTCTCGTCTCGCGGCATGACAATACATTTTTTTGAATATTTTAATACGAATAGGGCAACTACGCATTCATTGCCAAAATATATATTCCTAAGGAAACAACAGCAAATATACGGTAACATAACTACAATAATATATTCACGTTTTGCAAAACTGTCAGTAACTGCTAATACTGTTAATAACTAGCTCAAATTCAATAGTCAGTTGAGTCTCCATACCAATATGGACATCAACAGTCGGATATTTCGGATTTAAATAGAAACTACATAAAAATATAGTCTTTCAGAAAAACAGAAAAATCTAGCATTACTGATACATTTCTAAATGCCTACGATTAGCCCCGAGCTGAAATTTGCAATTTCTTTTAGTAAAAATTGAGTCGCTTTTTAATAAAGGATTATTAATTAATATTTTCAGACATCAATTGCACTAAATATAAATATGGCATTTAATTTAAAATTAAAAGTAGTATATCGTTTATGGCAAGCTTATAGAACCCTTTTAATATTAAAAATTAGGTCAAAATCTAGTTTCTTTTAATGCTTTTGTGCCTTCTGAGAGTAAAACTTACTGAAAAGAAAAACAATTTATTCGTTTACAATTTTATTTAAAATTCTAATTACAGAAAGGTTAGGTTTTGAAAATATCGTTAACTTAGGTAAATTAAATCCTCAAATATTCATATTAGCCCAAGAGCTCGTGACAAAAAACTGCAAGGGTTTTGTAATGACTCATATGTCATTATGATGTAGTATTAAGGACATGCGTAAGTCAACATCCACTCACAAATTCTGGTAGTGGGACACCTGGCGGTGCGCCTTGAAATATGCTGAACTTGTTTATGATACAAAAAAAAACCTTAGATATCGATCAGATTGCAGAGTTGTAGAACGCACATCGCATAATATGTGGCGATAATGATGTTAGTACAAGATTTATGTAATGGCTAAAATTTTGTTTACTACTCAATTATTATATAAAATTAAAAAAAAAACGGTCAGACCTCAGTTTAATGGAACAGACGCAGTCAGCAGTCGCTGGAAACGAAAAAAAAACTATATCATATTGAAATATAAACCATTACAAAACTCTTGCAGTTTTTTGTCACACGCTTTCTGGCTATATTCATAAAATTCTCCATTTCAAATTAAAATTTTGTATATGGACGAAACAAAAAGTATTTTACTTTTCAATACGTTTTAGCGTTAAAAGTGATGTATTATTGAGAAACTCTTTTTTTACTTATTTTTTAAATATTCACTTGCTACTAGATTCTCTTCTCACTCTTAAAACCTGATTCTCAGTGTAACCCGTTGAATGCAAGGATATTAAATGGGCGTGTGTGGTTCTTTAGTAACCGATTCCAAAACCTAAAATTATCTTTGTCGTTCAAGGTCCGAATCGTTCCCAAGCGAAAGTAATTTTTTTATAAAAATAAATTTAATACCGTTGCCATTTGATAGGTAGGTGGTTGCGCACTCCATCAGTGATAGGTAGAAAATACCTCTTAAAAAGTGTCGTTTAGTTGCGACGATAATCGATAAACTGTAGGTTCCATATACCTCAGCAGAAAACAACTAAGACGCACAGCATAGGATGTGCGAGAGGTAGGCCGAAATGCAGCAGTGAAAGAATATCAACAGAGTTTAGAGTACTTTAAAAAATCGGTGAATTTCCTTTACCCCGGAACTTCCTTCGGTATAACGAAGTGTAATCCAAGTTCGTTCTGCACATATTATTTAATTATACATATCTAAATACTGTCTTTTCAAACATTTTTATTGGGCGCTATTTCATCATATTGGATGCGTAAAATAGTTTCTGCCACTAATATAGTTGATTTTTGGGCATTATTTAAAATAAATAGTAGTTTTTTGACTGATATTTTAGACATTTCTTTAGCCGACATTTTGTCTCTTCATGTTGAATTCATACCAAAATTTTACTAGTTTATCCCTATGTCAAATTTAATTTTGGTGCAAAATTTCAAGTCAGTTGAATAAGAAGGTTTTTTACGTAGATTTAAACATTTTATTTGACCGCGATTTTCTTGTGAACTTATAAAACATGAAATATTAACACTTCCTGCATTATTTATTTTGGAAACGGTATGTTTGCTGAGAAAACATATAAACACCCTCCCAGAAAGGCCACAACATGTATACCCTACCAAAAACTCTAGGCATGATATATATCATCCCATTCTTTCCTCAGAATTATTAAAAAAATCAATTATTTACAACGCCATAAAACTTTACAACAATCTGCCAGTACATTTAAAATCTACCCCTATGCTTGCACAATTTTGAAAATACACCAAAGCATACCTCATTGAGAGACCATTTTACAGCATTAATGATTTTTACAGGGAGTAAGTTTCTTTAAATTGTCGCTAAATTCGCTTGTTTACTTAAATCTTTTGTGAGTCATGTCCTAACTCGTAGCATAGAATTTTGAAAATCATCATATAGAGAAAAGAACTGTCGAACATTCACTTAAAACTTAAGTATTTTTGTTAGGTATTGGATTAAAAACAAAATTTAATTCTTTTTTGTATACTACATTCTACACTGGTTCATTATACCTTCTGTTTAACATCACAATTATTTGTATAACTATAATAACATAGAGTTTAAGGTCGCATAGTTGCAATTTTGATTTCAATGTCATCGAAATTATTCACCTCGTACATGTGTGTTTGTTTACTTTTATAAGGTTATTAGGATTCATTAACTGTTTTGCGGCAATGTTATGTTATATTCTAACGTGTGTTTTACGATTTGATAAATTGATAATTTACATTTTTAAAAACCATTGACGTATCGAAATTCTTTTCGATTAATGTTTTGATATGTCTTATTTTAGGTATATTTTGCTTTGTCCATAAAATTGTAAAATTTTTCTGAGGCAATAAAACATACTTTTGTTTGTTTGTTTGTTTGTTTGAAAGCCGACTGGAATTTTAAGTTCCTCTTTCTCCTTTTACTATTACAACGTCTCTTCTGGAGAGCAGATTCGAATTTACTAGTTTTTGTTTATACCGTGAACAAACAGGCAGCCAGATAGACCGACAGACAAACCGATAGAATTGATAAAACCTGTTGGCTCTTCTAAGGACCCTAAAAGGTGAAAATCGGTAAAAATATGGGTGGGTGATTTTTCAAGACTACAATACCATCCATAAGGGAGTGATTTGTGGGACTGGAATTTGAGATGTCTTGTTAAAACTAGTTAATACTTTTAACAATTTACAACTTTTTGTTACTTTGGCACGCACTTTATTCTGAGCCGTTCACTAATAACTTTAACTTATATAACAGTTCTTAAGTCTATGCCTGAAATTAAATAGTTTCTGCGCCTCCCTATGCGGGGGCGATTTAGGTGTCTAAAATGTTAATGCATTACATCACACACAGATGGTACTCTGTATAGTCGATCCATCCAATATTAAATTCAACACCCCCTAATATATATATTATATATATATATATATATATATATATATATATATATATATATATATATATATATATATATATATATATATATATACTTCAAACTTCAGTCTCTATTCGGACGCGAGAAAGAAAGCTTCCAAAAATGTCAAATGTGATTTTGGCGAAACGTCAGCAAAACTGCTCTTTCCAGAACTACAGTTGTAAACGGATGTACACCCAGAATGAAAACACATTGTATTTTTCCATCCGTGAAGGACTAAGAATCAATATATATATATATATATATATATATATATATATATATATATATACAATAGTAATAGGATAATAAAATATTATATAATATCTAGAATACAAAGCAGGCAGGGGCGGATAATTGCTAGTATTCAATAGATCCTCCCATTTTCCCGTGTGCTACTTATAATTTATCTCACATTTTTCCCTCTACAGGATGATTTATTGGCCGCTCGGTAACTGAAGTTAACCAAACTCAATTTCCCGTTGTCTAAGGATATTGGCTTGGGCGATAAAGGAATTATTGTCAAATTGCGGTCATAACTTAATCCTCTCCCGTGGGACTAACGTCGAACTGTGAAATATGATAGACAATAGTGTGTAGTTTATTTTTATTAGCCTATAAAATTGTGTGTCAATGGCGTCGCGTCGGTTACTAACCCCGCAAAATCTCATAAAATCGGATCAGTAAAACCATCGATCCATCGATCGGAAATGACCGACAGTAAAACCAAATTATTACAAGCATAACATTTGTTTGACAAAAAATTAGTACAAATGTATTTTTTGTATTAAGTGTTTTCACCGTTGCGTGTGCGGGTGCTTTATTCAAAATATTGCGACATTATTGCCATGGTTTCGTCGATTGAAGTGTCAAGGTACGACTTGCATATACGTTATGTCAGTTATGAAGTTCACAGTCACAGGAAAATCACGAGTGAAATATTTTGCGTAAGATTCAAATAAAGCCCCCCTGTTAAATTATGGTTATCAAAGTAAACAAAATTTTCATCATCTGAATTAGAAAAGATATCCGATGAAGTAGTTAAATTCACTGAAGTATGTGATACGTTTTTTACTGGCTAATGGGTAAATTAATTTAGGAGAGAAAAATGTGTTTTTAATTTGATCTTCAGAATATATGAATAGTTTATGCTCAACAGAGAGACATTAGACATCTTGATATAATATATAGAAATAATTTATAATATCAGTAGATAAATTATTATCGTTGAAGTTGTAGAGGGATGATTGAAAAATTAAATATTTTTTTTTGTAAACCGTGTTACTACTTACTATTGTTATTCAGTTTAAGACATATTTTGATTTACCATAATATAGATCAATAGTTTTTTTATGTAATCTTTTTCTAATTGATGCCTTTCATGTTTGCCTTACTTTTTCAACAAACTTGTTTATGTTTTTGGATTAAAAAATGCGGATAATTTGCTAGTATTCAGTAGAACGCCTATTAAATTGATACACCTATACTTGACCCCCACTTTCGTAGTCACGAAATATCAAAACTGGCTTATCCAGGTGCTGGTTTGGATCAACATTTTTAACAGCTAAATTCCAGGCTGCCTTTAATTCCAGCACCTGTTGCAAATAATTGCGTATATCTAAGCCGTGAATGCCAGTCAAATTAAATGTCAGCTTGACTAAATTATTCTCTGAAACGTTCGCAAACAGAATCACTGGACTCGCTGAACGCTTAAACCCTTTATTTGACTACAAAATCTATTATTAGCCGCCGCAAAAACCCTTTTTGTTCTGGCCCCGGAGAACATATACTATTGTAACGAAAGATTAAATTGGTTTTTGCTTAATAGTCTATTCAATTGGAATAACAATAGCCAGAACTTTTTGGTAAAAATGGCATGAGGAATGTAACACGGTTTGCATATCCATGGTATAATCTCTATTATTTCCCATTGTTTATATATCACGAACATTCGGCCTTTAGAATGAGAAATTCTACGGTTAGAGACATAATTACTTATCACTTAATTTTCGTTCAAAAATGTTTTTCAATTCCTTTGTTAGAAATATTTTTTTTCTTGTACTGAATAGATGTGCTTCTTCTAGACTAGTAATGTATGCACGAAATACCAGTCCGTAATTTGTAAACCCGGAGACAAATAATGCTTATATTGTACACCAGGGCCGGATATGAAAATATGGGGTCTCGCCAGGTTTAGCCTACTTACTGTGAACTTGTGTATGTATTTTATTATTGAAAATTTGGGATCAATAAAGTAACTAAAAACAAAAACCAACAACGGACAAGCAGGTGATATTCGTTAGTTTCCAAAGAAAGCCTGCTTGTTGTACTCACCCCCAGCTAGTTTTCATAGTGTTTATAAGAAACATTAGTGAGGACAGGTTTCTACCTATTAGCAGACAACTCAAATATCGATGCCTTTATTTCTTGAAATATAGGCTTCACCTTAGGAGCTTTACACTCCTCTGTGGTAGTTAGTATATTAGATATGCAAAACCAATCAAATATTCCCTAGAAACTATAAAGTATCAGCTACTTGATTTCTGTTATTAACTTGATGTAAAAATGGAATTGCCATGATATACATAGCCATGGCATATATATAATCTGGAATACCTTTCCTAAATATATAAGCTTTGAACATTCATTTTCCTATGATGTTAAACAAATGATAGCAATGATGCATTTTAAATATATCTGTGTATATATTCCAAGGTTTTCTTGTTGACTTATGAAAAGTTCGAAAAATAAGACACCACTATCAACTTATAGTAAATTTAGAAGTATCCTATAACTCAAGCGTAAATCGTAACCTACTTTCTCACAAACAAAAGGTAAGGAACTGTAAAAAAGTCCTAATTCAACGTTAAATATACTGTTATTTTTTAACTGAAAGCAAAATAGAAAGAAAAAAAAATTGTCCAGAATTTGCTAAGATTTCGACTTAAATACTTAGGTTTCCAGTGCAAGTAGATATAAAATAAACAAACAAACAAACAAACAAACAAAAGTATGCTTTATTGCCGCAGAAAAATTCTACAATTTTATGGACAAAGCAAAATATACCTAAAAATAAGACATATCAAAACATTAATCGAAAATAATTTCGACAAGTCAGTGCTTTTTTTTTTTTTTTTTAAAATGTAAATTATCAATTTACCAAATCGTAAAACACACGTTAGAATATAGCATAACATTGCAAACAGTAAATGAATCATGATAACCTTATAAAAGTAAACAAACACACATGTACGAGGTGAATAATTTCGATGACATTGAAATCAAAATTGCAACTATGCGACCTTAAACTCTATGTTATTATAGTTATACAAATAATTGTGATGTTAAACAGAAGGTATATTGAACTAGTGCAGAATGTAGTATACAAAAAGAATTAAATTGTTTTTAATCCAATACCAAACAAAAATAATTAAGTTTTAAGTGAATGTTCGACAGTTCTTTTCCCTATATAATGATTTACAAAATTCTATGCTATGAGTTAGGACATGACTCACAAAAGATTTAAGTAAACAAGCGAGTTTAGTGACAATTTAAAGAGACTTACTCACTGAAAAAAAAATCATTAACGCTGTAAAGTGGTCTCTCAATGAGGTATGCTTTGGTGTTTTTTCGAAATTGTGCAAGCATAGGGATAGATTTTAAATGTACTGGCAGATTGTTGTAAAGTTTTATGGCGTTGTAAATAATTGATTTTTTTATTAATTCTGTGGAAGGAATGGGAAGATAAATATCATGCCTAGAGTTTCTGGTAGGGTATACATGTTGTGGCCTTTCTGGGAGGGTGTTTATATGTTTTCTCAGCAAACATACCGTTTCCAAAATAAATAATGCAGGAAGTGTTAATATTTCATGTTTTTTGAAATAGTATTGGCAGTGAGCTCTATTATTTAGACCAAACAAATAACGAATGGCTCTCTTTTGAAGCATAAAAATACTACGAAATTGCTCGGTGGTACAGCAGCCCCAAAAGGGAAGGCCATAGCGGAGGTGGGATTCAAATAAAGAGAAATAAGTGAGTCTGGCAGAAGGAACGTCTAGTTCTTTTGAAACTGATCGAATGGCGAAGCAGGCGGTAGAAAGTTTTTTAGTTAAGGTGTCAATATGATTAGACCATTTTAGGTTGCTATTTATATTTAAACCCAGGAATTTAACCGACTCTACGTATTCAATATTGCTGTTATGTACCTGAAGTGGTTGTAAAGTTCCCTTATAAGATAACGCCACCGTTTTATCGACGTTAAAACAAAGCATATTGGAATCGGACCAAGCCTTAATTATAACCAAGTCTTTGGAGATACTAGAGTGTAAAGACGTTGTATCAAAATCACTCCATGTTATGCTTGTGTCCTCAGCAAAAAGGGAGATTCTTCCATTAATTTTAAGGTTCGTGATATCATTAATGTATAACAAAAAAAGAATAGGTCCCAAGACTGAACCTTGAGGAACTCCACTTGTAATCAACTTACAATCAGAATCGGAACCATTAGCCCTTACAAGTTGTTGCCTTTTCCCAAGATAAGATTTGAACCAATTTAAAGAAGTACCACGAATTCCATAAAAATGTAGTTTGTTTATCAGAATTTCATGACTAACACAATCAAAGGCTTTCGCATAGTCACAAAAAACTGAGGCAGTTGGGTGGTTGTTATTGAGAGATGAGTAGACGCCTCTAAGCAACGTGAACATGGCGTCACTGGTGCACTTGTTGGGTAGAAATCCGAACTGCTCCGGGGATATTATCTGATGTTTCAGGAGAAATGGCATAAGACGGTTCTTCAGTAGCCTTTCGATGATTTTTGATAGCACTGGTAGTAGTGCAATTGGGCGATAATTGCAAGAGTTAGTTTTTTCGCCGCCTTTATGAAGTGGAATAATTATAGCTGTTTTAAGGCAATCAGGGAATACACCTTTTATAAAGGACTCATTTATTAATGTTGTAAGGGCCTCTATGACTGGGAGTGGCAAGTTCAGGAATATTCTAATTGATAGGCCATCAGTGCTACACGAAGATTTACTTTTAATATTATGTATTACCTTCAATAGTTCAGTGTTGCTAACGGGACTTAAGAAAAAGCTATCAGCTAAATTTTTTGAAGGAGGGAGAAACGAAAGAGGGTCCAAACTTGGCGAGATACTAGAGGTAACATTTTTGCTTACATTAATAAAATAATCATTTAGATCATTAGCCATTAGCAAATGGTTGCATGTTTCAAAATATATTTTCTTATCACTTAATAAACATCCAAATATCAAAACAATATTTATAGCTGCGCGTGACTAATGAATATTGTCATCAATTATATTAATACGAGATGTAATAAACTAACCTGAAAATCCTAAATTTATAAGTTATTGATGTGGTGGTCCAATAAAAGAGGAATAATTCTCGGCAGTAGCTCGAGAACCGGTTATGTCAGAGCTCAAGGAAAAACATATTTATAGATAAATTGGTCAAGAGAAATGGCCGTAAATTATTTTCAAGTTCGAAAATTGGCCACTATTGGGAGTAACAGCAACACAAAATTGTAAATGCCAATTTTCTCCTTAATTTCCATAATTGAGATGTGTTGAAAATATAAGCATTGTATTGTTCAACCAATTACGCACTTTTTTGCTTGAGAGCATTTTTGTCTATTTTCAAAAATAAAGTGGCGGGGGAAGGTCAAACATTTTTACTTTCAAATGTAGATATCTCTGTTTTAGAAACTGTACCGTAATGAATTTGTTAGTGGTAACTAGCTGGCGTTGTTTCGGAATTCTCCAAATAATGCTGATTTTCTCAAAAAAAAAAAAATGGTACACTATGACTTTTATATCACAATTTATTTGGTAGTTATGGAGGGCATTGAACAGTGAAATAAAAAAATCAGGTCCACCTTTAAATTAAGAAAATTGATGATGGTCTCTCGAATCTAAAACATCGGATTGCAAAATTAACCTTGCCTTTTTTTAGAGCAAAAAAGGTGATAATGATAAAGTGAAAATTATTTTCATCTCTCATTTCAATTAATCCAAAAATATTAGGAAAACCAAAAAACTGGTAGAAAACTCGACACCAAGTTGAAATAAAATCGGTTCATCTAAAACAGAGATATCTACGTTGAAAGTAAAAATGTTTGACCACTTTATTTTTGAAAATAGACCAAAATGGTCTGGAGCAAAAAAGTGCGTGATTGGTAGAAGAATACAATGCTTATATTATTAAGAGACAATTAGCATTTAAACTGTTGAGTTGCTGTTACGTCTTCTAGCGGCCAACTTTTGAACTTGGAAATAATTTGGACTAATTTCTCTTGGCCGATTTACCTATACATATACGTCCTCTATTATTGGACCACCCTGTTCCTCCTCGATAGATTCTATACCACTCACGATACAGAAAAACTTTACATACAAAAGTGCTAGGAGGTCACAATGCTGCACAGTGTAGAATTATTTTCCACTGTACGCAGTAATCGAAAAAAAATGTGGACAAACATGTATTCTTTTAAACACCCTGTAGATTTAATTTCCTTAAAAATAATCCGGAAAAATCCTTTATTTATAACAAAACATGCTGTGATAAAATTTAGATTAAACTTCTATTAATATGAATTGTAACCAAATTAAGTGATAATATTGAGGGAAGATCGATTGCCGAGGCCTCCCAAGCTGTGATATATTTATTATCTTATTCAAGGTATTTTCAATAGACGTGCCAATATTAAAAAAAGTTGACCTTAATTCACAGTACACATTTTTGAAATGGAAAACGCTGTATTTTATCTCTTTCTTTTTTAGAGAGTTTCATACTCTTCAAAATGTATTAATGTATTTATAAAAAATCTACTGAAAAAATAGTTAATCCCTGTGACCCCTTTAATCAAACCATCTATGACTAAACATAAAAAACATTATTTTTCATATAAACTCAGTTAAATGTATTTTTGACAGTTTTTGCCAAAAAAATATCTGCTGGGTAAGTTTTCATCAAATACAATCAGGACGAGTTTTCAATTTCCTAAAGCCGAAACGACTGATGTCAAGAAAAATATTCAAAAAGAAGTTAGCCAACGGAAGGTAATTTAAAAAGATCAAGGAGGGATGTGGAACAAAATGGACGGAAGAGAATACTTTAAATGTTATTTTGGCAGCAAGGAAAAATCCCCACATAGGTTAACCCGACTTTTCTGTCCAAATGAATGTTTAACGAACATTACTTCAAAGAATTTTTCATACGAAAAAAAATACATCTTTATCATGTATACCTTCTACTATCATTAAAATGAAGAAAATTACCAATTGCCCATTCTCGAATGGGCATAGTAAAAGACAAGAGAAAAAAGAAACTTCGCACGTTATTATCCGCCCGTTAAACATGACCAGTTATTAATTTTTTAAATCAGAACTTTGGCAACAGTGAATTGCAAGAGGAGGACCATGGCCAACTAGGTCACCCGATGTGGCCAAAAATTATTTCGTGATATCAAGGTTCGTAAAGGATCAGGATATAAAATACGATGACAAAGGCCATGAAAATTCGAATTAGAAAGTGTTTTGGAAGTAAAAGTGCAGAAATGTGTAGAAATATTGTTTATTGGTTGGGGATATTTTGGTCATAAGGTAAAACTTTTTCTAAACATACAGCATACTATTTTACTAGTTAGATTTTATTGTAAGGTATTACTGATTATATTATGATTAAGTTTGTTCTTAGTTCTCATTATTTTACCATTTTAGAATAATTCTGAATAAAATGCATAAACTTAATGTCATTTTTATTATGACGTGTTGAATTCTGTTTGATTGGAATTGAATTGAAATACCCAATATTGCTATTATTGACGTGAAATTTCATTTATGTTAAAAAAAATAATTAAACTGACTATTACGTGAATAATTCAATTTTGTTTTTATGTGATTCAAGACTGGCTTGATTATAGTTGTAAAATAGCAAAGTTTTTCATTGGACTTTTCATAAAACGTAAAATATCGCCAAAACTGTTACAGATGAGCATATGATGACTTAATGTCATTTTTAAATTAGTACATTTTGAAATCCCTAAAAGACAAAGTGAGAAAATATAGGGTGTCCCATTTGTCTATCAAAGTAATTGGGTTTAAATTTTGTAATATTGGTACGTGTATTGATCATAAGTAAAAAACTATTCCTGATTTCGAAACGCGCAATGTTACCTCGCGGAAAAAAACATACGCGAAAGTAAAATGGCAAAATTCAAACTGCAACCGCCGCGCCGCAATGCCAATTCTATATATAATAAGCACAAGTCTAGTTCACAAACTCAAAATGGTGTTAATTCTTGCTACTGCTAGCAAAAATATGAGTTAGGGCTCATTGGACTCGCAATGACGTCGTTCGTAAAAAGTGGAAAAATTTGAAACCCGCATATAAACAATTTTAAAAGATATTAACAAATTAACATTTAAAAAAAAGAAGTTTAGTTAGTAGAAATAGAAAGATTTCCAATAAAAAAGTCCGAACTTTAACTTTTAACAGCTTTAATCGCGGCGAGCTCTAAGCCGTTCCGTCTTCCCAAAAATTATGGTATTATCTATAAACTTCAGGGAACAACATATCGCTGAAAACATGTTGTTTTCAATAATTTTTTGTAAAATGAGGTATTGTTAACTAACAATTAGAGTTTTCGTTTATATTTCAAGTTGGATAATTGTTAAAAAAACCCACTAAAATTATTCCGCTTAGGGGAGGCCTTATCACAACTATATTATATGAGATTATGACATTACATTGTTTTTAGTTGTTATTAATTATTCGAGCTGGTCGAAAAATTACAAAATTAAGGTTTTTTTGTTAGATTCAATTATTAATAATTACTATATCATTATAATGTACTACGGTGATTATAGTCTCTATGAATCGAAACTATTTTTAGATTACCTGACTTGAAATATAAACGAAAACTCTAAAAAAATTGTTAATTAACAATAGGCTCATTGTGATATGAAAAAACAATGAAACATTTTTTCAGCCGGATATGTTACCTTCAAGTGTCTAGATAATACCATAGCTTTTTAAGATTTTTTAATTATTATTTTAATTAACATTTAATAGTACAAAAAATGTTTTTACTTGTTACGCCCGGATTGGGGCATTATAACAGCTTAGAGCTCGCCGCGCAGAGCTCTATTTTCAACATTTAATTAAAATGATTAGTAATAAAGATAGGGTTCCAGGAGTCAGGACTTTTTTTGGAAATCTCTTCGTATTTAAGAACCTTTTCTTAAAAATGCTTAAATATTCATAGTTTCCGAGTTATTTGTAAAAAACTTCTATCAAAATCTCCTTTTGTTAAAAATCTTAATTTGTTAATAACTTTTGAAATTCTTTATGTGCGGGTTTGAAATGTTTGCACATATTTCTAGACGTTATTTCCAATACAATGATCTCTCACTCATGTTTTAACTAGCAGTATCAATAATTAACACCATTTTATTTATGAACTAGACTATAATGGGATCTCTGAGCCGTCGTAGCACGGCTGCAGACACTTTTGACGTAATTACGCTGATATGAAAATGATTCCGGGCGGATAAAGCCAAATTTGTCCAAAGCATGACGCTATCTTCTTCGAAAAGTGAAAAGGGTAAAATGTCACTCAAAGCTCGCATTTAGGAAATCAATTATAGGTTCTTGATATTTCGTGATTAAGCAATAATTAGTGAAAACTAATTGCTTTCAGCACGAAATGCATATCAGGCGATTAGATAACGGTAATTATACAAAAAGAGTGTAAACTTATGACATGGAAGCAAATATATAATTGGTAACATTCTTACCGTTTAAATAAGATTTTAGTATTCGTAAATTCCGCTCCAAGCTCATTTTTCATTCTAAAAAGTAACTTTTGAGGTCTATGTGCAAAAAAATGGTGTAACATTTCCCACTGAATTTTTTACTGATAAGAAATAACTAGATTTTTCAGGTTGAATTTTGCAGGCTTTAAATTAAATATACTGAAATATAGATATATTAGGTCTCGACGAAAAACTACGTACTGAATTTCTTGTCTAGGGCAAATTTTACAAATTGTAAAGTTATAGATGATTAGATTTTCGGTCCTGTCCTGTCATTTAAATATTTCTCGTAATAATTTTAAAAAATGTGTGTCCGTCAGTTTATGATCTTTGCTTAAGGTTGCTGTTTTCAACAAAACATAATCTGAATATTGTATATTCTATACTATAACTGTTAAAATTTTATTGATTGTTGCTCTGTATTTTTTTCTTTCTACAAACTCCTATTTAATTTTGCTTGTCTGTCTTTCCGGGAAAATCTGATAAGTCAAACTAATCATGTAAGCCTTATACTTGTCCACTAGACTTGAAAGATTTATTTTTGATGACAATATAATTTCTTCATGACCAAGCACAGAGAGTATGCTTGATCTTCGATAGAAAAACTTTGTTTCCTGGACCTCCAGGCCTCACCTACGGCTCATCCTGTAATATGTCTATCCGTTCAAGAAAGTATCACTATCCTATATTTTTATGTAAGTATTTTTTTTAATTAACTTTGAGTCGCTTATACTTGGACTTGAAATATGAAATATATACGTATTTCTGATGGTAGTATAATATTTTAACGTCCAAAAAAGTTTAAAACCATTAATTATTTAAAAAATTTTATACAAAATGTCTTGCTATAAATGCTCAAATTGGATCATGCTTTTGCCTTATATGTGGTGGTTGCCAAACCATCCCATCTCTTTTTATAGGAGCGACTTTAAACGGTAATGAAATCCCCAACATTTATAAAATTAAATATGACGTACGAATTATTGTCAGTGATTGGTCAAGATTGATAAGAGAGAAATAATCAAGATTACAATATTTCTCTTTTACACGGGACGTAAACATCACATTTTATCTTACGCAAAATAAAGAAATAAATTAGTTTTCTAAAAAAATTATACAATAAGAACTACCTAAAATTTTTGTCGAAGTGTAGTTAAAATGATTATTTCCTTCCTATTAATTTTGACCAATCACTGACAAGAATTCGTACGTCATATTTAATTTTCAGGTGTAAAAATTGCCTGAAAAAACTGTCAGCAGTTTTTTCGAGAAAAATAATCGTAAAAATATCATTTAAGTTTGACAAGGTAAGTTAAAATCAGTAGGAAGTAATAACATTAGTTTAGTAAATAATTGTTCTTACTGATGTTTTAAATAAAAATAATGTTACGTTAAATATTATTTATTTGACTCAGGGGGAATAATCTTACCAAATATCCCTAGTGCATCTAATTTTTCCTATGGAAAAAATTGAAATACACGTTTCAAAGAAATTTGTTTAAGAAATAGCATTCGTGAGAAGAAACTCGTATTTCGAATTTTTCAGGTAAAAGTTAGGTACACTAGGGATATTGTCCTAGAAAAATTATACGTGCACTACGCGGACAACATTTTTTTCCTGTGTTTCTTACCTGCCTCTGGAAATTCAGAACATAGGTATCTATAGATGCTCGTACGTACCTGAAACAAAAATGATAAAAATTATAATTATTTTTGCAGTAACCTTCACATTATACAGTTTCAAGACACATTGTCACATAAAATAATTTAAACTGAAAATACCAGCAACTATTTTCAACCAACATTTTAAAACAATGCCTACTTTACATATTCTTGCTTCTTAGACATACCTGTAGTAATGTAGAATATTTAATAAGCAATGTTTGGATATGTTTACAGATAAAAATTCTATATTGAACTGCAGAATCCTTATGGAATATGCTTTTCGTGCACATAGGCTGATATTTTGAAAAAATGTATAGTTTCAAGTTTTAGATTTTGAGCTTTCTCTGAAAATCAACATTTCTATCTCTTCTATAGTATTTAAAAGAATCTCGTATCTCAAAAGGGTAAGCGATACAAACTATAAAATTTATATGGCAATACAGGGTTCGATATATTTCTGTTGTAGGGCGTTATTTAAGTAAAATGTTATTTTGCGCAGAGTAAAAAGACTAGTTTATTCATTCTAATTAAAATTAATTAAATTACCGTAAAACAACAGGTGAGTATTTTAAAATGTTAAGGTAAAGAAGTAAGTCACAGTTGATCTAGTTTTTTATTTTTTTCAAAAACTTGCTTGGAATTATACCAATATTATACATTTGCAACAACAAATTCCAATCATATTACATATTATATTGTATTAACTGATACACTACTAATTACACAAACAGCCAATAAAACAATACACAAATGCCTACCTATTTTCTACCAAAAAATAGCATTATGCCAAAAATTTTGTTATTGTTGTTTTTTACGTCTTCTGATCATTTGCTTTAAATGAAAAATATTACTTTCACAATTACTACCAGATGATTATGTATGCTGTATCAAATATATATTGGCACTAGCCATTATATTCTTTGACTATGTTTATTAGTTACTAGGCAAAATAATATTTTACTTAAATGTTGCTCAGCGACTAAAATGCAGAGAAATCCTGTATAAATAATTGTCAACTTTTATCGCTTTTGACATACGTAGTTTTTTACACACTTACAGCAGAAAATACTTAAACTCTGGTGTCTTAAAACTTTATTTATATTTTCAAGCAAATTCAATTTGATCGAGGCCAAAGTTTCATAGGACTTATGAGTTATTTGTCATAATCAAGCGCAACTTAAAAACTATCCTCCAGAAGACGGATAAATTACAGTTCAAAACATTAGCCTAATGAGAATATAAATTTATTTTTTCTCCAATATCCAACAGGGATTTCAATGGAATCTAAATTTATCTTAACCAGGAAAATATTTCAGAGCCAATTAAAAATTGAGGCCATATTTTCCACGCCAATTTATTCTCGATCATATGTCAGCCCAGCTAATTGACATTTGCTCGACTGCATTACCAAATACGTGACATTATAATGGAATATAAGCCGGATATTTTCAATTAAAAAAAAAATTAAAACTGTCACCCAATGCTGCACATAAATCACGCTCAACGTGTACAAAATCGCCACTTAATTTGTCCTGTCAAATTCAAATGTGAATCGGAACGAGTTATTGCACGGAAAAATGTAATGGATGTTTGCAAATTCGACCAAAATTCTTAAAATCTTATGCAAATGGTCAGAATAACGAATATTTTGTTCAGGCTGATTAAATAAAATTGATAGCATCTATTTAGTTAACATTTTACAGCGTATTGAAAGGATATATCAAAGCAGTAACACCCACGCTGACAGTCTACTGCAAAATCTGTTAATAATAATTATTATTATATAATTTTACTAATATTGTTATTCCTACTTTATAGTAAAAAAAAATTGCAACGTTTAGCAAGATATGAATAAATTTTGATCAGGAAACAATGAATTATGGAAATATTTTGATATACCTTTAGAGTGCCCTAAATATGTAGTTTAAAAGTAATTCAAATTAAGGTAAACAACTCAATGTCCCTTTCAATATATTTTTTTTAATAGGAAGCTGATTCAATGCACCTATTTTTGAGGTCAATACGATGAATTAAGCTAACTTACCTTAGCCTGAAAGTCATTCGTTAAGGAGTTATCGAACGTCAGAATTAATTAAAAAAAAAATATTATTTTGAAAAATAAAACGTTGCCGGAAAGAATGAAATTTGGAATGTGAATAATTATCGTAAAAAACACTTTAAAATATTTTTTGGATGGCAGGTGCGCAAATGTGTAAACATTGACCCGCTACATGCAAAAAAGATATATGGCACTAAGTAAAAAAAAACAATTTTAACTTAAAACTTCAATTATATTAAAGAAAACAAACCTATGACATGACAACACTGTGGCTTCATCGGATGATACAAATAGAATGAAAATAAAATGGAGGAAAAAACCACTTTTATTTGTTTTACAATGGGTTTTTCATATTTACCTAAACCTACATTAAGAAAAAGTATTTATAAGAGATGAATTGTTCAGGTCAGTTTGATGGTTAAGTAATAGACCTGTGTGTTTAGGTTCTAAAGATTCCAGTAAATTTAATTTTATGCCTTTCTTTTCGGTGTGTAAACCTTTAAAATTTTAGTCGAATTGATTATTGCAATTAATTAATATGTCGAAAGTTCTACCTGTCTGCCCTATACGCCTTTTTGGACAATCTTTACAAGTTAATTTATAAACATCTCATTTATTATTTTAATTTCTTTTTAATCTATTATTTTTTATGAATTTGCCTACCGAGTTTTATATGCTAGTTTTCTTAGAAAATTGCCTATTTTGTTACTGGATTTTCCATCGTAAGTAATACAATTATAGCTAGCGGTCTTTTAAATTAAGGTAAAATGAACAGATAGGTTATTTTATAATTGTTTTTCTTTAAAATATTATCTATCAAATTTTGGACATTATTTATTAACATATGTTTAATTAAGTTAAATTAATTTTGGAAACTCTGTTTATTTAGGGGTCATTTGATTAGTATATTGATCATGCTATGAAAGGTTGCTACTTATGTTGTATTGGATGACATGAAGTGTAATGTATAGTAGTAACATAGTGTGTAATTGCGCTTATTAATTTCTCTTTATACGGTTGAATCAA
This sequence comes from Kuschelorhynchus macadamiae, assembly GCA_030620095.1. Taxonomy (NCBI): domain Eukaryota; kingdom Metazoa; phylum Arthropoda; class Insecta; order Coleoptera; family Curculionidae; genus Kuschelorhynchus; species Kuschelorhynchus macadamiae. The sequence continues at coordinate 456,949 of JAUTXW010003008.1, forward strand.
GACAGTTAACAGAAAAATTAGTTTAATTTTCTATAGTGATTTTATTTTGGAATGTAAATTATTTATATATTCTAGAAATAAATATATTTAGTTGTCTTTCTGTTCCAGTGAAACATTCTGAACTATCATCTAAGTATCTGTGCCAACAAAGAAATTGGGTTAATTCTGTTTTCTAGAAAATCCATAAATATTTCAGCTAATAACGGACTGAGAGGATGTCCCATTATCATCATTACTTGTATATATATTGCTGGTTAATAATTGTATTATAAACATTTTTTTGTCATTTTTGATATCTGTTATATTTCCAGTCGAAATAATTATTATGACACTGTTTAGAGTATTGGCTGCCTTAATAATTGGAACGATATTGTACGAAATGCTACGAAATGGTCTGCACAAAATGATACCGCGTAATGAAGCCGCTAGGGCGCTATCGAACGTCCTAAGGAAATTTAGTATGTGAATTAGTACCGTAAAAAGGCTTTTTTTCCACATATTTTTGGATGGTTTAAGTGTTGAAACATTCTTCCATCTCATAACATTCCATCTCTAGAATTGTTTTAACAGTTTGGTGAACAGCTTCTATATTTAATTTTTGGGTAAATATATTATTTGTACTCACTGCCTTAATAATTCCAAAGATAATTTACGACGTTCTTTGCAAAATCTGTATAAAAAACTTTAAAGTAATTCTGAATAAATAAATTTTTTTATAAAATCAATTTTTTTTATTTTTCATTTCATTCATAAATAAAACTAAACCGACTTAAAAAAAAGCGCTAAAAAGTAAAAAAAAATTTTTATTCCACCTTAAAAATTTGACTTATAAAGCTTGCGCCAAACTAATTCTTAATTATTTAATCACAAAAAATCATGTATGTATTAAGTGTTTTGAATCTAATGCCACGATAATATTGTCCATTTACTGTCTTTATTAGCTGGCGCGGACTTTATAAAGTGAAGTTTTACTTTTTAGCGAGCTTCTTTAAGTAGGTCAAATTATTTAACAAAAATTTGGATTTCATTTTTTTTTGTTTTATTTATACAAAGTTTTATTCTAAAGGTTAGCTTTTATTAGTTTTCAATCCTAAACATTCGTTAAAATTTAGGACGTCCCTAATAAAATAAACAAGTAGCTACTGCTTCTAATATATATAAAATTTTGCCAGATTCACGGAGCTAATATTATATAAAAAGCTCCCTCTCCATATACGTATAGAAAATCAGCAATATACATCGTCAGAAATTAAACTAATTAATAAAATTGAGCTTTGTGCCATTAAAAACTCCAGAAACCATAATTCGATATTAATATATTGCCCCTATTATAACCCTTAATCCCCCCTCCCCCTATAAACTTCATTTATTAACAACAAGGAATATGTTTTATACCAAGAACAGAGATATTTGATATGTATGCTACAAACAGCAGATAAAAATATGACAATGAAATAGAAATATTTTGCAACGAATAAAAAAAATATATAAAAACCTAAAAAATAATGCTGTAGCTTTTGTCTTTGGGGATTTCAATGCTAAAATAGGTGAAGAGCTGATTTAGTGAAAGAACAAGCTTTAGGAGAAAGTAACAAACGCGGTGATTTAAAATCAAACAACCAAATATTTCATAACGAGTACTTGGGACAGGTAACAAAATAGAAGATCCAAGATATGGAGATGTAAAAGCAATAAGAAACCAGATAGATTACATCCTAATGAACAAACGGAAAAAGTTTACAACTTATCCAGGACATTATATTAGATCCGATCATAACCGTCTAGTTGTCAACATACTTAAAAAACTGGAATGATATAAACGTGCGCCAAATATCGATATACCGGATCTTGAGAAATGACATGAAAAGAAATGATTGCTTAAAGAATATACACGTAACTAGCAAGTCCTAATACTGGAACCTGTGGTGGACGATAGATCAAAATACAAGAGTTCTAACCACACTACACCACAACATGGCTTCACGGTCAACGGAACAAAACCTTTATTGTAAGTACTGTACTAAGATTAGGTTAATAGCAGCAGATATTTGGTTTATAAAAGCATGCAAGTCTTTTTCAGTTTTCCCTAAATTCATTTCAGTCAAGATCCATAAACAATCACCCTGTAATGACTGCGATCTAAAATATGTTGGGCAAACTAAACGCTCCATAAACATTCGTTTTAAAGAACACATGGCACAATTAAGATACGGAAGAACAGAAAAGTCAAGCGTTGCCCAACATGCTTTAGAAAACAATCACCAAATAGGAATAAATAATCTTAAGTTGATTAAAAATGTATCTAATAATAGATTATTGGATGCATTTGAGAGTATAGAAATAGTTAAATGTGGTAAGAAAGCAATAAACAAAGACAGAGGGCCTATTTCCTATAGTCCCCTCTATTGTTTACTTGACAACGGTGCAGTCGGGCGCAACCAAGTGTGACCACATTTACCTATAAATTGTCTCGGTTAGGATAAGTTACTTTAGTTTATATCATCTGCTGATGATGCTAACTTGGTTAGCGAAACGCGCGTCCAGAACGTAACAAGTTGTGGTGTAGTGTGGTTAGAACTCTTGTATTTTGGTAAATAGCAACGTCAAAGATATATGGCAAATTCTGCACTATAGGCCTTGGCCACCAGAATTAAATAAAAGAAAAATAATATGTCATTAAAAAGGAGCTTAATACAAAGAATGATTTCTAGAGTTTAAAGTGTTTAAAGAACTGCGCTTATACCCAGAATATTGGTGTAAATTCATGTGAATTTACACCAATATTCACCCACCAATTAGTAAAACAAAATACAAGAATGTTAAATGCAATAAGTCCACATGAAGGAATGACAACAACAACAAACGACAACAACCAAAGTTTTTCCGTGCCGGCTCCACTTTTTTAGATTTTTAAACTAGTTTCAATTTCCTTTTAAAAGAAATTCTAAAATTATTCATAGTCTTCTTAACTAGTTCTATATTCGCATTCGGCCTAATTTTTATATCTTTCAATCAATTCAGATAATGCTTTCATTTTTATGTTTCTCTCATGACATGCAGGTGCCGTTATTTTCCATAAATAATACCCTTTCTATACTAACAGCATTTTAATTTGTTATAGAAAATAAATACACATATTAAAACAACGTACAAATACAATCAAACGAAATTGTACGGCAGCAGTCAAAGCTGCCAGGCTACCCAGTGCAACTTTATTTTGTTAGTTGTGGGCACAGACCTGTAAAATAATTACAATTTTAACGTATCCAATGCAATTTGACAAAATTATACGACGGCGCGCGGCGCTAGTAACTTTAAAAAAGCTTTTTTTCGCATATTTTTTGGATGGCTGTAAGTGTTCAAACATTGTTTCGTCTCATACAAAAAAGCTAGAATTTTTTAACGGTTGGGTGAACAGCTTTTATATTTAGCTTCCAGGTAAATAATTTTATAACAACCTCCAAAGTAATTCCCAGTACATACAATTTTTTATAACAAAATGAAACCGACTTAAAAGCAACAAATAATATTTTATTTCATCTTATAAATTTGACTTAATGAAGCTTGCGCCAAACTAATTCTTAATTATTTAATCACAAAAAGGCATGCATGTATTAAGAGTTTTGAATCTAATGCCACGATAATACTGTTTATTTACTGTTTTTATTAGTTGGCGTCGACTTCATAAAGTAAACTTTTCAAGATGCAATAAAATATAATTTTTTACATTTTAGTCGGTCTAATTTTTTAATAATCCAACGGAATTTCACAAAATTGTACGATGGCGCTAGATGGCAGTGAGTGGCAGGTTTAAAACAACAAAACATAAAAGACCAACATACGAATAAAAAGCAATCAAGACAACAATGATGGATGACAACACAAATATTATGTTTTATGAAAGAAAGAAGGCAACTCGCTTGAGCAAAAGCAAGTTATGTGTCATATTTGGTCCATTTTATTGTATGGGGCTAGAACGTAGACCTTAAACGTCATTGCCAATGTTAAGTAAACCCGACACGATGCAGAAAAAAGAAAAAGAAGCAATATCAAAAGTACAGTCAAGTCAAGCTCTTCTAATGAAGCGATGGGGCGTGATATATTTTTTAACCAAAGGTTTTAGCAGTATTAAAAGACCAGAGTAAATTAAACAAATCATCAACCTTATTCTATCCTGACAAATCATACTTAAAAGTTGAACAAGAATACGCTTTGAAACAAAGCAAACGTAGCAGGTTCAGAAACGGACAACACAATATTAACATTCAACACAAAATATCAAGCCCTTGGGTCTATTTAGGCAGTTTTCAAATCGTCATGTTTAAGCAACGATGTATTTAATAGGTTGCTACTTCGGACATTCGGCTGTATTTTAATTGTCAGGTTATGTGTCATATTGGGATGGTCGAATTTTAGGTTTAAAGCTCAGTTTGTGGCGGCACTACGCTTACCGCACCATAAATGATTGATTTTCATCCAGAAAAATCCCTTTCCTGGGAAATTAATAATCTCCGCGGGTTTTTTAATGCTCTAGTTTTATTAATACTACTAGGTTGAGGCAACATGCTTTTAAAACTAACTTATTTTTAGGCGACGTGAAACGGAGAAAATAGATAATTTGTGTATTAATTATTACCAGTTCTTGCAGAGGTGTACATAAAAACAAAAAACTCTTATATCTGTCTTTAAGAACACTATGATTGCTTTTACGAGTGATACCTAAATCTGAAGAACACCCTCTTATAGATATTAAGTTTAATCAATACGAATAGCAAAACAGACGTCAGGTCGTACTTTACTATCAGACTACTCCTGAACAAAACGCAAATACATAAAAACAAATTTAATTGAGTTTTAATTTTTTTTTATTGTATCTTTAAATAAACGCACTAAAACTAAATAAAATAAGAGCAAAATATATTTGCTATTTAGAAAAGTTAAAACTTAAAGCAAACGTATAATTTATTTTAGGCATGTGAATGCGACTGCGACATTACAGAAGTGCCGCAGTTTTTGGATATACATGATTCACGTACCTTAAGCGAACTTTAGTAGAATTACTTCCGTTTTTTATACCTACGTGTTCAGCCAATATTTAATCCCTTTAACAAAAATTCTCCACTCCAAATTTGAGATCTAAGCTCCTTTCATATTCAGCTGTGCTTAATCTCCAAACTCTGGAACTTCCAAAAACACCATTCAGAAGTTTTTGCCATATTAATACTACTTCTATGAACGGCTTAACTTATCTAACTTTAGTACATTATTTGAGATAACTACCGACCACGTACAGGGCCCCACTTCTGTTACTTTTCATGGAAATTCAACTCCATAACGGATCGATGTCTGACTTTAATGACATCGTTATTATCTTAAGAGCTTTTTAGGGTGTGACTCAGTGTTGGCCCTTTCGTTATTGATAAAATTCCATGTTTGGGCTCCTTTTGTTAATGGAAGAATATAACAGCCATGCATTATCTGCTGATGATATTTTTGGATAGTTGAAGTAGATATATCTTTACTTCCCCGTATAACATGTATATATAATGTATTATATAACATTTCGAAAAATATAAGTTGAGACCTTTCGCCGTTTAAGACCATCTAGAACGCAAGAAACATATTCTAAGGAAAAAATTATGTACGTATGTATGTATTTATGTATGTATGTATGTATGTATGAGTATGTGTGAAGTGTGTGTGTGTATGTGTGTGTATGTGTACGTGTGTGTTTGTAAGGGTCAGTATATGTTTGGGTGTGTGTTTGTGTGTTGTTCTGATTAAAACAAATGTGTCACAGTTAATATATATATATATATATATATATATATATATATATATATATATATATATATATATTGTATATCTCTCTTGCATTCATTATTCCTTAACGGAATGTGTGCTACATGATTATATATAATCAGAGCACACATCAAATAATGAATCGAAAAATACAGACAGCTAAAATACTGTTTCGTTCAATAATTACACACACATACACACACACAGTTCTTATACATACATTCATTAGCCATTTAGATATACATATATATATATATATATATATATATATATATATATATATATATATATATATATATATATATATATATTATATATATATATATAAGAACAGATAATATATATATATAAAGATATATCTTATATATATATATATATATATATATATATATATATAATTATTGAATTTTCAATTATTGAAACAGTATTTTAGCTGTCTGTATTTTTCGAGAGCATTTGATGCTCTGATTATATATAATCATGTAGCACACATTCCGTTAAGGAATAATGAATGCAAGAGAGACAAAACATACTTTTTTATTAGAAGTTGAGCTGTCATTCATATATATATATATATATATATATATATATATATATATATATATATATATATATATATATATATATATATATATATATATATATATATATATATATATATATATATATATATATATATATATATATATATATATATATATATATATATATATATATATATATATATATATATATATATATATATATATATATATATATATATATATATATATATATATATATATATATATAAAGAGGGCAACATAAAAACGCTTTACAACAGAGCTATGACAAGTTCTAATATTATGGTAGACCTTGAGGCAGAAATTGAAAACAAAAAAAGATCGGTTTCAGAATGGTTATACTGAAAGATTAATAAGTAACACAATATCAAAATTATAAAATGACAATTACATTACGACATATTTTATAAGGAACATCACCATTTCTTACCATACCCTATATTAAGGGAACATCGAAAGAGATTCGGAGAATAGCCAGGAATTTAAAAACAAAAGTGGTTTTAAATCGGGAAATACGTTAAAAAGCCTTATGACAAAAACTAAGCCAAATGATATCGACAGGATATCAAATCCAGTATGAATATGGTGAATCGTACATTGGAGAGACAAAACGCCTTTTTAACACAAGGTTCAAGGAGCATTTTAATCATACTCAAAAGGGAGAGACCTCAAAATAACGCATAACGAACACGTCTGGTCAAATCAACACAGCCTAAAATTTTGCTGACGAAAACGAAAGTTTATAGACGCAGATTTTGTAGAAAGGAATCAAGGCATTTTCAGTAAGCCTAGTGCCAATATACCAACCATATGGAAGCCACTTCTAGCTCAAACTGTTCTCTTAAAACTTTATAGTTCAGTTAACTACCAGGCGGAGAATCATCACCTCTCACGACTAATATAAATATAAGCTTGTAGCTTTAGAGGTAGCATTTAGTTTACGCTTGGAAACGATAGCATAAGTTTAGTAACAATCATGTAAAGTATAGATTAAATATGGTGGTTTAATTAATTAGGAAAATTTATAAAAATAGAAGAAATGTAAATAGCTGTATCGTTGACGATAAAATTACCTAACGGTCAGTGTATAATATTTAAATTTCAATTTAATTTTTTAGAGATTCTGACTTTTTTAAAATATACAAAATTTTAGGGTGGCTTTTTGACAGCTTATTATTCGATATTGTTTATGGGGGGGGGGCAATATTAGACTAAATCACCCACAAATCTTAAACTAACCACAAAATTTGGTGATGTCAAGTAAAGCTACACTATCTATATTTTAACCGCTATCTCAGACCAATGGTTCGTAAAAAAAATTTCTTTTATTTGCTGTACCAAATCATAGAGTTAAAATTCTAATTGTTTAATCCATCAAAAATTTGTATTATTTCTTAATTAAGTGCCCATTTAAGTAAATTTATAGACCCTTATTTACAGGTCTTAAAATGACCAGTGCGGATTAAGACATCACATGCATAAAATAAATATTAAACAAGTCTACAGAAAAAAAGATCAATTTGAGTCACATTAATGTTTAATTCATTTCTTCTTAGACATGACTGACAGCTTAGGACAATATTGTAACCACAACTTAGTTTAAAGTTTATATCGACAGAGTACAGACCTCGTGCTAAGTTTCTCATCACACGAAAACCTCATCAGCCACTATTTATTGGAAATAATTTTACTTTAGGTCTTGTGATCATAAACTGAAAGTTTCTAATTGAGTTGTCCTCGCACATTTTAGCCTTCTTCTTAATTGAAAACACGTTAACAAGAGTCTGTTTTACGCTATTAACATCACTAATGAAAGGGGCGGAATTTAGTTTTATGCTCAAAAGCTCTTAAAGACGTCATTAATTTGTTCATAATTTAAAATTTAGATTGTGATCTTTGAGATTGTTTATTGCAAGAAATTTTTCTTGTTTTTGAAACAATACTTGTTTTGAAGAATAACAAATTTATTATTATTATATATATATATATATATATATATATATATATATATATATATTTCTAAATTGAAATTTCTTGGTTTTAGGTCAGTTTGTGTTGAAATAAATTAGCTCACATTGTCTTTTTGAACATTTTTCTTAACGTTTCGACCTTTTTTTAAGCCTTTTTCAAAAATTTCACTGTAAAAGTGAAATCGTTAAATATATTGGTAATTTTATTTTTAAAAATGAGCTACGTTTAAGGTAAGATTCTTGACATTTATGTAAGTTAAATTTGAAATTTAAAAATTCCTGAAATTTGTAGACTTTGGAAAAGGCCTAAAAAAAGGTCGAAACGTTAAGAAAAGAAATGTTCAAAAAGACAATGTGACCTAACCTAACCTAAAACCAAGAAATTTCAATTTAGAAATATATTATAATATTAGGAGGTCAAAGAAAATATACCAAAACTATATATATATATATATATATATATATATATATATATATATATATATATATATATATATATATATATATATATATATATATATATATATATATATATATATATATATATATATATATATATATATATATATATATATATATATATATATATATATATATAGTTTTGGTATATTTTCTTTGACCTCCTAATATTATAATATATTTCTAAATTGAAATTTCTTGGTTTTAGGTTAGGTTAGGTTGTCACATTGTCTTTTTTGAACATTTTTCTTAACGTTTCGACCTTTTTTTAGGCCTTTTCCAAAGTCTACAAATTTCAGGAATTTTTAAATTTCAAATTTAACTTACATAAATGTCAAGAATCTTACCTTAAACGTAGCTCATTTTTAAAAATAAAATTACCAATATATTTAACGATTTCACTTTTACAGTGAAATTTTTGAAAAAGGCTTAAAAAAAGGTCGAAACGTTAAGAAAAATGTTCAAAAAGACAATGTGAGCTAATTTATTTCAACACAAACTGACCTAAAACCAAGAAATTTCAATTAGAAATATATATATATATATATATATATATATATATATATATATATATATATATATATATCTAATAATAATAAATTTGTTATTCTTCAAAACAGGTATTGTTTCAAAAACAAGAAAAATTTCTTGCAATAAACAATCTCAAAGATCACAATCTAAATTTTAAATTATGAACAAATTAATGACGTCTTTAAGAGCTTTTGAGCATAAAACTAAATTCCGCCCCTTTCATTAGTGATGTTAATAGCGTAAAACAGACTCTTGTTAACGTGTTTTCAATTAAGAAGAAGGCTAAAATGTGCGAGGACAACTCAATTAGAAACTTTCAGTTTATGATCACAAGACCTAAAGTAAAATTATTTCCAATAAATAGTGGCTGATGAGGTTTTCGTGTGATGAGAAACTTAGCAGGAGGTCTGTACTCTGTCGATATAAACTTTAAACTAAGTTGTGGTTACAATATTGTCCTAAGCTGTCAGTCATGTCTAAGAGGAAATGAATTAAACATTAATGTGACTCAAATTGATCTTTTTTTCTGTAGACTTGTTTAATATTTATTTTACGCATGTGATGTCTTAATCCGCACTGGTCATTTTAAGACCTGTAAATAAGGGTCTATAAATTTACTTAAAGGGGCACTTAATTAAGAAATAATACAAATTTTTGATGGATTAAACAATTAGAATTTTAACTCTATGATTTGGTACAGCAAATAAAAGAAATTTTTTTTACGAACCATTGGTCTGAGATAGCGGTTAAAACATAGATAGTGTAGCTTCACTTGACATCACCAAATTTTGTGGTTAGTTTAAGATTTGTGGGTGATTTAGTCTAATATTGCCCCCCCCCCCCCCATAAACAATATCGAATAATAAGCTGTCAAAAAGACGAATGTTAGCCACCCTAAAATTTTGTATATTTTAAAAAAGTCAGAATCTCTAAAAAATTAAATTGAAATTTAAATATTATACACTGACCGTTAGGTAATTTTATCGTCAACGATACAGCTATTTACATTTCTTCTATTTTTATAAATTTTCCTAATTAATTAAACCACCATATTTAATCTTTACTTTACATGATTGTTACTAAACTTATTCTATCGTTTCCAAGCGTAAACTAAATGCTACCTCTAAAGCTACAAGCTTATATTTATATTAGTCGTGAGAGGTGATGATTCTCCGCCTGGTAGTTAACTGAACTATAAAGTTTTAAGAGAACAGTTTGAGCTAGAAGTGGCTTCCATATGGTTGGTATATTGGCACTAGGCTTACTGAAAATGCCTTGATTCCTTTCTACAAAATCTGCGTCTATAAACTTTCGTTTTCGTCAGCAAAATTTTAGGCTGTGTTGATTTGACCAGACGTGTTCGTTATGCGTTATTTTGAGGTCTCTCCCTTTTGAGTATGATTAAAATGCTCCTTGAACCTTGTGTTAAAAAGGCGTTTTGTCTCTCCAATGTACGATTCACCATATTCATACTGGATTTGATATCCTGTCGATATCATTTGGCTTAGTTTTTGTCATAAGGCTTTTTAACGTATTTCCCGATTTAAAACCACTTTTGTTTTTAAATTCCTGGCTATTCTCCGAATCTCTTTCGATGTTCCCTTAATATAGGGTATGGTAAGAAATGGTGATGTTCCTTATAAAATATGTCGTAATGTGATTGTCATTTTATAATTTTGATATTGTGTTACTTATTAATCTTTCAGTATAACCATTCTGAAACCGATCTTTTTTTGTTTTCAATTTCTGCCTCAAGGTCTACCATAATATTAGAACTTGTCATAGCTCTGTTGTAAAGCGTTTTTATGTTGCCCTCTTTTGTTGCTACAGAATGGTTGGAACCCTGGTGGGTATACATGTGTGTATTGGTTTTCGATATACTGTGGTACTGATGCCCTCTGCAGATCGCTTAACGAGAACGTCCAGTAAAGGCAATAAAGAATTTTTCTCTTTCTCCGCTGTAAAACTTAATACATTTTTTTATGATATTTAAATGACTTAAAAATTCTGTCAAACATATCTGTATGATATTGGAGAAAAATGAAAATTATTTTTTGCCCTTTCTTGACGTAACAAGCAAAAGTAACAAATAGTTTTTTACGGAAACAAAAATTACTAATTAGCTGCCCGCCAAAAATAATAGGATAATAATCCAAACAAAGAACAAGCCTAAGCCTTAACAAACTGATTTTACTTCACATAGACAGTCCATTAGATACAGAAGTTGGGATTCATTTAGATGGTATTTTATGTAAATTCTAACATCTATAATCATCTATACAGAGTATTATCTGTCTTTGGCCGTGGAAACTACCAGAAAAATAATCAAAACTTCTGTACAGCGTGAGCTTCCATGGGGTTTAAATCTAATATTACACTAGGTAAGTTTTGCCTATGAACGAATAAAGTTGTGTACCTAGTTTGCATGATCGATAGAAGTTGAGTTTGCAATTTCAAAGTGATCAGGCGTCATGTAATGGGTAATCGGCTGTGCGTGAGAGAAGCACTAAACACCTGACTCTGACTTTGTTTACAAATTGCTAGATTTATTTAATAATATCGGACGAGCCGACAGAATCATACATATAAATTGCTTATTGATCCATTTTTCTGTTTAATAGTACTATATATTCGCTTCCTGCTTCCACAAACTATTGTTATAGTTAAGCTACACATACATATTTCCTCAAAAAATATCTATAAACGATCGATATTAGAAAATGAGTTGTAGATAAACATTAATTAGGTTTTGGGATACATATATATAACATACATAGTTAATATTATCTCTGTTTTTAGTTCGTTAGTATTATATTTTAAACATACGTAACTTGCATATTTTCTCTAGCTGGTGACCAGCAAGAGGTACTTTATACTGTACTAGGAAAAACACTATAATAGCATATAGTAGTGATCGTCTGCGGAATCATTCCATATAATATTACCGTAAATCCCTGAGACCTACTCATAAAGAGATTTCACCAAGAAATCGGATGAAAATCGCATCAAAAAGACGGGATTCGTAAAACATTCCGAATTTTATGTGCTCTTCTAATTCCGCCATTAAAAATTTACCAAATCTTTTTAAGTTATTTGTTATTATGTTATATGTTCATTATTGTGCAACAGTAGAAGTTCACGCAGGTATTTTTTGACAAAGAGGAATCTCGTTGAAGAAATGCTTTTTCTCGTGTAGTTGAAAAGTGTCATGTTAAAAAAATAATGAAAAGATATGTAACAATTTTGCTGAACAAAATATAAACAAACAAACTCTTAACATCTATGTAAGGTGTTTGCTTTTGGCAGTCCATTTGAACGTAAAAACATTTAAAATTACAAAAACATATGAATCACGAAGGTTGCTGGAAGCAAATCAACCGTATCCATAATTTAAATGAAGTCAGGTCACCAAGGACATGCAGGAGGCAATATAAGATGCAAAAAGAACTTATCGTGGATACTTCTTGGAAACTACACTAGAAAAATTAAGCATAATCAATTCCTATCAAAATACTAAATTTTTGCCGGGGTGTATAGGTTATTGGTTAAATGCACCACTCACTTAACCTTTATAACATTGGTTTTAGAAAAAAAAATTATATAAAAATTGTACCAAGAAAGTTAATTTTTTGTGTATTCAGGATAAGACAAAAAGGAATTCAAAGTTATCTTTTTCTAAATGGAACACCCACTATTTTATTTCTGTATTCTGCGTAAAATTCTAATATCATTAAAAAAAATTGTTTGGATTACCTTAATTTGTTTCTATTATAGACAATATCCTAATAAAAATTCCAAAACGCCGTAGCTCAGTAGCTGTTCTCATGAGAGCGGAAAATATTTAACTGGAGTTCTGATAGGTGTTTTCAACGAATTTCGAAATCATTATTGAAACAAAAGAATTCTGGTCATTAGAATTAGATAATATTGCTCTCGATATTGCTTATCTAGTTTTTGAGCTACAGATATTTAAATATATAGGAAAAGAAACTAATTTTATTCTCACAAAAAAAATTACAAAAAACGGTTTATTAGCTACAAGGCACATAAATAACAAAATTATATTACCACCCTCTTTTCTGGATGCACTCTTCGCTGCAAATTTGCAATTACATTTTCTACAAAATAAATATATGTGTGTGCAAACAAAAACCAAAGATTTTTTTTATTAGTCAGATTTTTTCTTGGAAGTCGGATTTTTTCCTCAGTAATGACATTAAGAGCACGTTATTATATTCATAAGGGCGCTAGCTTGGCTTGGTCGTCCCACTGTTCCAAACCACTTAATAAATAGGTGTCCGATTAGGCCTATTTGCTGCTCATGGGATAGTCCAATGCATTCTTTATAATTTCCATCCAACAATTTTCATGCTTGTCGAACGGCTTGAGGTGAAGAACAGTCATGTTGGAAAAAACTATTCCCTAATGCTGCCTTTGCAGTACATTTCTAATATTTCAGGTAGTTTAATTGTAAAAAATTGTATTATGTATCGTTTTATTTGCGCGACAATAGAGAGACTGGATTCACCGGTCCAGAATATAATATTTAAAAAGTCTGTGTTATTATTTAAAGAGGGTGGTTCGTTTCGAATAGTCACCCAGTACATAACATATATATTAAATATATTTCTATTTTAAATTACTTGATAGACGTAATTTTAATAGTAACTGCTTCTATATTTGATTATATAATATTAGTCAATAATACTAATAATACGAAATGTAGGCCGTATTCGTGTCTAAAAATGTATTTTTAAGCTTCTTTAATATTCTTAGCGCTATCAATCCGGGATTTGTTAAACAATATGAGACGATAAAGTAATCTTAAGTTAAACCAATTATGAAAAACTATTTGTAATTTTATTTATAGCTATAGGCTTTAAAATGACCCTAATAGATGGCAAATTTCTGCCTAATCATAAAATATTAAATTGTACCTATATTTTGTTTTAGACTTAATATATTATTTAAATTAAAAAAGGCACGAATATTATCAAAAGCTGACTTATTTATTTAATTATTCATAAAGCATAAAGCAACTAAACAAACTGAATGATATAACCTTCCTTCTTCTCACGGAAGTTTTCTTCCATATCGCCGCTTTAATTGTTTTAATTGAGTTTGGCTTTTTACTATTGTCTAAAGCATGCTTCATATTGTCGCTCAAGTATATAAAAAGTATTTTTTAACTGAGAAACTCATTTCTACAATAAAAATGACTATTGTCTGCGATTTAGAGTTTACTGAAAAAAATCATCATTAACATATCTCTATTTAATTACAAGATAATAGGCTTATTTACACTATTTTATTGGTAAATTGTTAATAACTTATCTAATACAAACATTTGCATGCTATGTTATTCTCTTGGCTTTAAAATCCTCCCATATTATTTCTTGACCTCACAATAATGTTATTCTAAGATGGGGTGTTTTTATAATATGTTCAATTTGTTTTTGCATATTTTCTGTGTTCGGTTGCGTTGCAGTTGCGTGGCCATCTGTCATTCTATGCGCACATAGTTATTTTGAAGTAATTCCTGCACGATTAATTATTTGTTGCTTTCATATGCAGGCCTTCAGCTCCCAGTTGTAGTAGGAAAATCCAAGTATATCTTGGGAATCCTTAGTAGTTATTATTTAACATTTGCCCTACTGGCACCTGATCTTGGTACCGGCTGAACTGAACCAACCCAAGAAAATAGTAACGTTTACTTTTTTTTAATTGTTACCTTTTTATCACTAGAATGCTTTAATGTAACCTTATCTTACTTAACAACACTTAGTTAATAGATTTTTGTTTATATAGATTTCTTCTTTCTTGATAGTGTATTCTATGCAAAAGCAAAGTCCTGTGTCATGCATGCCGGAGATCTCCGGTTGGCCTGTTATCTGATGCCGACCGCCGTTTACTCTCCGACGCATTGAGCTGAGGGTCATTACACACGTACTCTACAGTTTATATACTTTTATCTCAATCATTTCTCTGCCCTTTTTTAAATATATTAGATGTATTGGTTTTTATTCTAAACTGCTATCGTTCCGAATCAAAACTACTTAACCTTACCGTTTTACATTTTTCCCACAATTCTATTATTTATGAAATTTATGTCTTATTATTAAATTAAATAAATTTAAATCTTTATATTCCCGCGTAGCAACCAGCGGCTCCAAAAATGCCAGACAACATAGGAATTACTTTAACTTTCTATTCTATTAAGTTAGTTCAAAAATATATTTTAAATGTAGGTATATTCCATTGGTGCGTTTTCACATGAAATCTTCAACCTAGATTAATGTACTACTAAATAAGCGAGAATAAAAAGATCGTAGCGGTTTAATCAACTGCAATTTTATTCGAAGCTTCGCTGAGTTCTGAACAGAAAAGACCATCGTGCTCCGCACTTTAATTTTAAAATTGTATCGTAAAAAACTTCACCATGTCCAAAATTAATTCTCTTTCGAAATTAACGGCATGCGGGCTCTACGAACGTGGTTGAAAATTCATTACACGCACAATCTGATAGCTGGCCTGGAGCCGAGTCTTTTTGCAACACCGTGCCCCATCAACTATTTGTCTTTGCTTGCCAGACGATTCCTGCAGTATATTTAGATCAGTCGCAGGAGTTACGCGACATTTGGACCATTACTATCGCTTTTGGATCAAGCATGTATCGAAAATAAAATAACGAGTCTAATTTATACGTTTTCCATTGAAATTTAATTACTTCCGTTTGATCCGTAAGTAAATGTTGCAAATGTTTTCTATTTCTATTTTTAGTTTATTATGATGCAATGTACTTGCAATGTACTAAGTGTTCTAAAATAATATAACTGAAATTTTTTAATGGCAATTTATTAAAAAAAAAGCGCACCAAAGGGAATAAATTAAAGAGTGCGTTATTTTCTAAAGCTAACGTCAAAGTGCACTGAATATTGAATAACTAACTTATAAAACAATATAAACTTTCGTTTGTTACATATACACAATTCGTGCAATTATTCATTATAAATCCTCATAAATATCGGCCAACACTATCATGTAATAAAAAGAAAAAGCTGGCTGAGGGAATAAAACTTTTCCAGATAAAAGAAATCGCTGAACATAATTTTAGTCTTACGAAACCGCAGCATATAATCTCATGCCACAACCGTTTAAATCTGAATTTGGTGCTCCTCCCCCTTCCCACTTAGGCACAGCCGACTTCATACTTAGTTTTCCATTTTCTTTTATCTATACACATAAAGTGCAGGTTTTATACTTAGAAGTGTAAAAATATGCACAAATTTCAGAAACGTATAGCTCAAGAGATAAGTTTTTAAGACATACCACCTTAAAAGAAGTAAAGAAATTACAAAGAATAGAACTAATGTGTTAAGAAAAACTTTGCGAAATAATAAAATCAAGCCAATTGTCTTAGATCTTTGTAAATTTTAATTACAAATAGTAATAAAATATTTCTTTCAGCAAATTCCCCGTAGGTATGAAATGAAGATTTCATCACCTTTATTATTTAGTTTAAATATCATGGGCGCCCATAGATAAAATTATAAGAAAGGGCAAACTTTTAGCCCAATAACTGACGCTCCTGGAAAGGGCAGAAGATAGCCGTATAATTTATAAATACATCTGATACAACTATTTATTTTTATTTTTCACATAAAGCATTTTGAAATCAATTTTTTTATTTATGAAAACAGGAATAAAGCAAATGCATACCAATTTGGTCTATAAGACCATTGTATAACAACCCAACTCTAACAAAATAAAAAGTCTGGATTTCCATATCTGAAAATATAAATATAAATCACGAGTGCAATAAAGGTAAGGGTCTATTGGAAAAGATCGAAATATCAAAAGCTAAAAAGAGCCCCATTCTAACCTGTGTTTATGGAATGGATCTGTAAGATGGCTCCCACGATATCAGTCTGCAGCGGTGCTTCGTGCGGCAATCGATTTAACTTTCCGAAATTTGCAAAGGCCTATAATTCTTTTGAACGCTATTAGAAGAACAACGACAATGTGCCAATTTTGCATACGGGAAAATGGCCGTCATTTTGAAAACCACCTTTGGAAACTCTTTGCTTTTTCCATTTTTATTTCTCTTTTGGTTTTCCCAACTTAAGTTTTAAGTAAGATAGGTAATTATTTTGTTTTGAGTAAAATTGAATAACTTTATCGTAATTAAGTTAAAATACTGTATATATAATTAAGAGTTGAGAATTAAAAAAGATCTTTTAAATTAAGTTTAAAAGTTTTATATCTCTAGTTTAATAATTATTTACATCAATATAAGCCATAGCCTACTACCTACAATTAGACACAAAAAAATTAGAAAATCTCGAATTTTAAGCTTGTTTTTCCATTTAGAAAAACAAAGTAGGATCTGATAAATTTTTGACTTATAAAAGTGATATAAGGAACAGTTTTCGCCTTTTTGATATGTCATCAGATAATTGCGATACGAGGGGTGCCTGAAAATGCAAAATTTTCAAAAACGTCCTGTATCTCGAAAATCAAAAGGTCCGTATAAATTCTGTTGCTACCATCTTAAATTTCACCAAAAAGCAGCCCACTTCGCGGAAACAAAGGTGCCGAAATTGGGACACTCTTTACAAGTCAGGGCGTGTTATACAAAACAGTATGGCGTAAAGTCCTTATGAACTTACCAATACATGCGAACGGCAGCCAGTCATCTTTTCGGAGAGGTGTAGGTTGCAGGTTCTCGAGTACATCTTTGGAAATTAAAATGGGCGCCACCTAATTGACTGTGACTCAATTAGGAAGAAATCTATATTGATATTTAAATGCAGACAAAATAAAGATTTGGAGGGCTTTTCAATAAAACACTATATAAAGTACAGATTGCCAAATTTTAATAATACCTTGATCTTTTGTTTTTTATGAGTTGTTTTATAAAATAATTTTTGACATGTGAAATTTAGCTTACATTCAAAAATTCAATTGACATTAAGATATAAAAAAATAAATCAAGAAAATGTAAAATATATATATAAAATATATCAAATATGTGAAATGTGATAGAACGTTATTACCATTATATCATCAACCTGTGAACATCTGGCGAAATGTCATGACACAAATATGTATATGAAAATCAAATTAAATAGCGCACAAGGAATCAAAAATTCATGAATTTTCTTTTACCACACTGCCGCAAGGAAAAAGTTATAAAAGTATAAAGTATTTTGCCAAGGCTGTTTTACAAAAAATAGGTTACTTACTTCCTTTCTGCTACCTTATGTAAAATTTATAAATATAAAAATTAAGAATTAATTCCTCGTATTCTTACAGGAAGGAACTCCAAAACCATTGTAGAACTCTTGGTTTATGTACCCCAAAAATGACACCATAAACTTGTAACTATATCCCAAAACCATATCTTCAATTCTTAACCTGAAACCCTCTAGTCATCTAGAGGGCTCCTTCGACGCCAACGGCACCAATAAAGGGAATTTCCAGACATCTAGAAAGGCTTCTCGAGGACCGACAGCCAAAAACAAAATTCAGGACGCCATACTCGTGGTTGATCAAATGTGGAACCAAACAAAACGGGACCAAAATTTAGGGCCAAATGATGTCCATAAATAGCCCTTAGGCTTTCAACAGCACTGCACTTTAAAATAAATTACTTGACATTTTTTCAGTACTTAAAAAAATTGGTCCATTAAGGCACTTATAAAGCCGGACACATGTTGCACCTCTAAGGAGAGCCAATAGAAAGGGCGAGAAAATCAGCTCCAGAAAATTCAAAGAAGTTTGACATTCCCCCCCATCATTCTTCCTCACTTCAGACTTATGCGCCATAAAATAAAATAATAATTACAGGGGAGTTCACTGCTGGCGCTACTAGTAGAAGGGAGCAAGAACCCGATAACATTCGGTGTCCCCGAATAGAGCTGGCGAACTGCCCCTGAGCAGAACCAAAATCGTAACTGAAATACAAAAACCAGACATTGTCAAAGCTGGCTGGATGCCAAAAAATAAGAAACCAATGAAATAGTGACAGAAGAGAAAGGCAGGCAAATTCCGAATATTTGTAAACAAAACAAAAACAAATTTCTTTTGTTTTAATTTAGAGAAGTTGAAAATACTTTACAAAATGTAATCCAATGAATTATGAATAAAACATATTGAGGTATGTAAAATATAATATACATAAAAGTCTTGATATTTTAAAGGTTATATTTAACTGCAAATTATAATGTTCAATTTTGTTTCAGATTACTAATAGGCTTAAAATAATGAAAAACCATCAGCAAAATGTCTGTTTAACATTCCATACCAAGCAAACATAAAGAAAAGCAGCTTGGACAAATGAAAACAAAAAGTTATATAAACTGAAACTTTCTAGTTCAAGTGTTCCCAAAGTGTTAAATTGATATGTTACAAGAAAGAAGAAAATAAATATGTTTATCATAATTCATGTGAGTGAAATGGACTGAAAGAAGAAACCAAAAAAACAGAATATTTTATTGTAAATGAAAAAATTGTTATTTTCATTAATAAAGAAGGCCAGTATGTTATTAACTAAAACTGATTATATATTCAAAATATGCCATTTTCAATAGTAACACCCTATTAATAAAGATTCTATTAACTCTCTTTTATGAAGTGTATGATATGTAAATTTGGAAAAATCCAACTCGTAGAGTTATTCGACAGGATGGTAATTGAACACTGTGTGAAAATCAGTAACTATATAACTAGCCAAATTTTGTAATTGTCTTAGTGTTACTATAAACTAAATAATTATACATAAATTTGAAAATGTTATAACAGTTATACACATTTCTTGGATATTTATGTGATATTACATAGAATATGAACATGCTATATAACAAGTTTTGTTATATAGTGTGGACCCGCCTTTACGCACTGGAAACCATAAGTTAGACATTCATGTTTATAATCACTGGTTGTGTATTGAAAAGGAATATCCTATTGTCTTTCCACTGACGGTAAATGGAAAATCGATAATACAAATAGAGTATCTGAATTGTAAGGGTGGATATCTATCTGACGTACTTTAAATGTAGGTCAATTGAGAATAATAATTTAGTGGCTATCAATTTGTGATTATTCCGAATAATTTAGTAATATAGCTATGTTAAAAAGATAAACATAAAACAATGCCTACCACTGATTTTTATGTTGAAGGGGGAAAATCAATTGATACTGGCCCCCATAGAATCAAAATTATTTTTGGTGAAAAATAGTTGCCTGTAGGGAATGTATATATAGGGTGAATCAGTGATTGCTAAATTAAATTAATTTTGCCAAAAAATAGATAATGAATGCAATAAAACTATGATTTCATAATTTTTTTCTTTTTAAAGGCTAACCCAAATACTATTTATGCAATACTAATTAAAAGAATAAAATATATCTTGTCTATTTTAGTAATATGTAAATAAATTGCTTATTTTTTAAATTAAAGGACACGATTAGATTAAATATCAGATTATAGATGGGCATACATTTTCAAAAATCATTTTTTTTTAAATATAGGTATTATCAATACAAGCAACAGCCCTTTGTTCTTAGGAGTACGTATTATATAGTAAATCGATAATTCATGTTGTTAAATAAGCCGGTTTTTCGGAAAGGACTAAATGTCCAAGATTCTGCAGACGCAATGTTTAACATCAAAAATGTCTTAATTTTGGAATTTGGAATGCCTCGGAAACTGCTCTTTAGTGGAGCCCTGTAAAAAACAACCCTGTGAAAAATAGCGCCGTAACATATTGGAAAATTAAAAAAAACACGCTAATACAGTTTATTATGGATATTTTGTTAGACAACTAGATGAGTACTAGGTGAATCTGTATTAGGTTAGCACCAAGTCAATTGTAAAAGCCTTCGAGCAAATCAAATGATTGAGTTAAGTGTGGTCTTGAATTTATATGGCGAAACCATCTTGTCTGTTATCACTTTAATTGCTAACCTGGTACGGATTCATCTAATGATACCGATCAACCTATTTAACAAAAAAATCTATAATTAGCTGTTTCAATATACGGTATTAGATTTCAGTAGCCGTCGTGTTAAAAACGCATTTATTCATACAGCGCTCATTTATATTACAAAGTTATATTGATGGGGTGTGGGGTAGTCAAAATCGATTCTCAAAATTATAGGATACTACCTTTTTTAGCACCAGAATAAACCAATAAATCTATTATTGCTATCTACGTTCATTTTTTAATTTAGTAGATTCATAAAATTCGTCTATACAACGGATTTGTTGCAAAATATGTAACTGATTATCCGGCATAATTTCTGATATATTTATAGCTTCCTTTCATGCAATAATTTTCCAATAAATTGCACCCATTAAAATGTAAGTGGTGTTAAAAACATCTTCTATTTTCGAGTGTACAAATATTCTTTGTAATAAAAACGCCGGTTCCTCATTCTACTCGAGTTCTATCTATAATTTCTTAAGCATTTTAAAAACAAAGCCAGTTTATTCTAGCTTTGAGTTATGTCAAATTCGGATTATATTCAAAAGTTGTTATTTATTGGAAATATATATCAAATAGTTCAGGGAGAGTCTGGTAATGTTGTTTACCTATATGCAAATACTACTAACTAAAAGAATCTGAAAACAAAAAAAAAAGAAATTAATCTTTACGTTTGTACTTTGGGGACAACCAACCAAGTCTAGTGTGTGTCTTTATGGGGATACGTTTCCCCACTTGTCGTATGTAACAACGTTTATTTGAATACTTCTCTGTGCCTTTTTAATACTTCTTGATCGGCCCTGTTTTTACCCTTATTACTTACTACAATGGAACATTATTATTTTCTATAAATATTTGTTTGATCTTTCACTAATCAATAATGTATCAAATTTGATTTAATATCTGAAGAACAAACGTTAATTGATTTACCCGGGTAAGGAAACGTGCAATTAATTATGATACAAATGTATGTTTAAAACGCATTCTTTCGTCAAATTGGAATTATTTGTAAGGCTCATAAAATTATTTGAAATTAAGTTAATTTGACTACGACTGCTGCGCCCTGGATATTAAAAATATTATTGTCTTTAACATATTTTCCTCTTTGATTTCTATAGGTATTCATGCATCACCTAAATATTTACAAACACGAATTTTTTTGTTTTTTTTTCAAGCTTGATTTTACCTAATTTTTTGACCTAAGACAAAAAAAATATATGTAAATTTATTTGAGTTTTCCAATACTTGATGAAAATCCGTTAAACGCTGAATAAAACGTCTATGACTTAATTTTTTTTTAATATTCAACCGTGACAATTGTTTCGACACACAGTGTCTCCTTCGGATGGAATTTACAGTTTTGTGCTCTAATGTACTGTAAATTCCATCCGAAGAAGACTCTGTGTCGAAACAATTGTCATAGTTTGATGTAATATAATGGAAATTAATGTTATAGACATTTTATTCAGTGAAAAATATATGTTTTGTAGCAAAGATATGAAGCTTTTGATCTACTCAGTCTAGGAGGTACGCGATACGCGAAGGCTCAAAACCAACCAAAAAATGTCTAGAGGAAACATAAAAGTTTCTTCAGTGCAATTCTTTCGCGCAACATTAACGGTTAAGATGTTACAACGTTGGTTGTGAATTTAGCTACACCCTCTATACCATATTAGCACAAGTATATTAGTTTCGAATCGTCTTCGTGGACTCCTCAATTTGATACCTATCAAAAATCCATTACAAAAATATTTATATTTTATGTTGAACAAAGGCCAGCCAATGTTAGCTAAGAACACTCGCGGGATACAGACGAATCTTTTTTAATGCCTTACTTACGTGAATCTACCCAGGTACAACAATAGATACATACTTACATACATACATACATACACGACTTCTTTGTATGCGCCGTCAGGTAAAAAACTATATTTACGAAATAAACTCTTTTAATCTTAAACCCTACATTTTAAAAACTACTCTTGTAATTTGTTTTATTTTTGTCATAGTACCATGAGCCATAGTAATCTGACAAGACTTTTAAATAAAGTGGATAGCAAATATAAAACATATACTAAGTATTATGACAAGAATCAACTAAAAACCAAATGGATATTAATAATAAACACTTACCCCCGTATTGACTAAAAAGGTTTAAGAGTTAGACCAGGTCTAGTTGCATTGGTACTTAAAACTCTTAGTTCGGCTACTATATTTCGCTTATGTCACTGTCATTTTGTGATTGTGCCATTTAGAAAAATTATTTGTCCAATTCTTAAAAAATCTTAAACCTATAACTGTCAAGTTAAACCTGGTTTAAATTTAAACCTCTTTAGTGAATACGGGTGCAAAAGTCAAATATTCTTTCATAAGTTAAGCCAATTTAGCATTTCCTGAAAAAAAAAGAAAGAAAAACTGATAAGGAGATCTTTACGAGAAATAATAAAAATGACAAGTGCAAAGAAAACACGATAGATCGTTTAAAGTTGATTCTCTGACATTTTTATAATCAAAAGATCCTGAGCAAAATTAGTTTTAGGATGATGTCTTTATGACATCTATTTCATAACGCTAAATATCAACTTAATAAACAAATCAATTTAATTTCTAAAACATGTATATTGGTATTGGAAAATACTTAACAAGTTGAACTCCTAAACAAAAGGAGCTGCAAGGATTGGTTTAACTTTGGCAGATTTTAAATAACGGAATTTCCGAGGGAATTTCCTTTAGAAATTATACTAAGAAAGAGCTTTATTATAGAAATGAGAGATAGAGAACTACAACAAAAACTATTATGCAAAAACAATCGCAAGAAAACAAAGTCAGAAATTCAGTTGGTTAGTTCAAATTCTGAAAAATGAGAACCTTGTGTAAATAGAGAGAAACGGAGGGATATAAAATGTTTTAGATGTAACGTGTCAAAACACATTGTTCCAAATGGCTACTTTAAAAAGAAACATGCAATTTGTGTAAGGAGATACTAAGGCCATGTAGAGACAAAATATTTGCAGAAGAAGAAATAACAAAAACAAATAATTTGCAAGAACATGACCAATTCGATCAAACCATATAATTTTTTTTGCAAATAAAGGAAGATGGTCAATATTGTAATTTGTAACGAAATTATAGATTCAGGGGTTTCACGTACCATATTAGGTGAAAATATTATTTACGTTTTAGATCTTCTGGTAAACTACAAGGCCTACTAAAAATACATCTGTTAGTTTATACAAGATCAAGTCCATCTAACCTTGACGAAAGAAGAATTGGGTAAGTTTGGAAGTCAGGGTACTATATCTTATCGAAAACCCGGAATGTTTTACCTGTATTTACAGTTATTAAACCCAACAAACCATTGATAACACGAACGAGCATTACAGAATTACTGTAGACCAGCAGACAAGATTAAATTATATAGGTACTCTCTTCCTACTCTCAAAGAAGTGCATCGTGTTTTAGCAGGGGATTTTGTTTCTCAAATTTATATAGATCTGCGGCAAATTAAACAGCAACATTTTGTTGACGAATAGTCAGATGTGGCATTAACACTTAATTCTATCAAGGGATTTTTATGAAGTTAATAAAGTACAGTTTAGAATATCACGACGTTTAGGTAATAACATTTTTGCGCCGATCGATCGATCAAATACTTCTCATTTTAATAAAACATACTTGCATTTAAAATGGTGCATATTTAGTTACCATTTCGTAACAGTTTAGTAGCTATGTGAACATACTAAAACATAATAAATGAAAATATAAAAGCAAAAAAAATAGACCTGTAGAAAGTTAAAAACCGGTAGATACGGAATAAAATAAAACGGTCTAAGTAATTTAAAACATATTATTTAATCGTAAAGCATAATATGTTAACATTACGAATGAAATAATAAAAAAACAAAACAATTAAAAAATGCATACTAAAAGAGAAAGGAACCAATAGAAAATATGTGTATTTTTAACTAAAGGGCTACTATGCGCATGTGCTATTATACAAAACGTTAATGTAACTTCTAAACAGTAGATAACACAACACATAGAGAAAAAAATAACTCTAAATAATAAGAATTAAATTGTAACTTTGCGAACTGTCTGTTTTGAAAACTCGTCAATGACTTCATCCAAAGTTCATTTTTAATTATTATATATTTATAATAAATAACCTTTCTAAAGAACCTAACCATTCTCGTGTCCGTGTTGATCGAAAAACGAACGAAAACGACCTTTCTTCGCTTGTAACTGACACAGGAATTTCCGAAGTAATTTTGACAAATTTGGAAAATTATCTTTTAAAATATTTCTTGTTATAAAATTTAAAACATCTAATTGTGACCAACATGTTTTTTCTATATTCCTTAGTGCAAATTAAGTACCCCAAGTTCTCAGTCATCAGTTAAGTGTATATTTTAGTATTGTGTATGAATGAAATATTGTACAGGGGGTCAAACAAATCCCGATGATTATTTAATTGCAAGAATCGTCCCTTAACAGGGTTTATAGACACATCGAGTATACATTTAAAAATTCTAATCTCAAAACGTTTTTGCGCGTTTATTATGGGCTTATTATAATGCTCACATCTAAATAATTTTGATTTTTTTCTAACCCCAACAGATTCGGATTTCTCGAATGTCGGCTTTGCTTTAAACTCGGTAGCTTTTTTTAAGCTGCGTAAAGCATTCACGCAAACCATTTTTGCGATGTTCTTGTAAAAAAATTAGTTAAATCTTCTAAAAGCATTGTACAGGCTGATATAACTAATGTTGGATTTTGAAACATTTTCCAGGAAATTGCCACTTTCGACAAAACCTCAACTCACAAAACAACGCTAGAAATAATACAGGGTATCCCAGCCGAGAGTGACCCATTTTAAATGCCTATAACTTTTCAACCAGGCTGCTAGCTATCTACGGCTTGCACCGTTCTACTTCTTTTGTTCCAAAGTTTTTTGTAGTTGGTGGTAATTTTTTCACACTCATACAGAGCGAGAGAAAAAATGCCGGTTTTCAACATCGAAATTCTTAACTATTTTTAATGGAACACAATGTCCATCACAACGTGAAAAAAAAGCGTCGTGTCTAAGGCAACCATAAACCAATATACAGCGGACTTGGAACTGATAATTTTAGCAGTAAAAAATTAAAACAAAAATCTTGGTATTTTTTTAAACTAATTTTTTTTTAGAATTTACAAAGCGATTGGTTCGGGACTAAAATTTTATTTTTGTTATGTTCATTTGTATAATAATTATACAGGGTGTCCCAGCCGATCACTTTTATACCAGGCGTGCTACTTTTGCAGAGGGAATGAAAAAAATTGCCGTTTTTTAACATCTAAATTTTATTTTTAATAACTGAATGTTTGACAAACAAATAAAAACTTAAACTAAATGCTGAATGTGGTGTCCATTTTGTTCAACACACTTTTGCAACTAAAAGGCCAAGTTATCGAACAAGTTTTGCAACATGTTCTGGGGTATTGTATGAATCACGTTTCGGTCTTCAAGATTTCGTGGAATTGGATTATAGCATCTGTCCTTTACGTAACTCCACAAAAAAAATCTAAAGCTGTGAGGTCTGGGCAATAAGGTACCCATTCAATAGGGCCAGCCCTCCCTATTCACCTTCTCCAAACGTTACATCCATAGACTCCCTTGCTACAAGAGAGTAGTGGGAAGGGGCCCCGTCTTGTTGAAGATAAACTTCATCAATAATCCCTTCCTATCTTTGTTGAGGATAGAAGAAATTTTCCAATCCATCTGGGTATACAGTTGGTTCGTCTAAAAAAAAGGTCCATAAATTTTATTGCTACATACCGTAACTTTGGAAGAATCTCGTTGGTATTCTTCGTACAATCTTGGATTTTCACTAGCCCACAATTGTGCTTAATACATCGCCCATCTATATGAAAAGTAGCCTCATCAGACATGATCAGATGGGTAGTCGGATGAGCCCTAAATAGTTTCAATTAAATTTCGCATGCAAGTAGCCTTTCTTCGTAGTCCTGCTGATGCAGCTTGTGAAAAGTCTGAATTTTGTACGGACATAATTTTAAAACTTTCAGACATCTGTGATACTCACTCTTGGATATACCTGTCATATTTTGAATTGTTCTTAATGATATTCTATAGTTATTATGAGTTATTCCCTCATAAATAGCTAAAAATCGATTTAGATAAGCTGGATCAAATATGTTCCTTTTCGACCTTTTTATCTCCAAAGAGCCCTGTTCTGAAACTTCTACAACCATTTTTTAATAGTGTTTTTGGATGGTGGATGCTTTTGAAACGTATTTCTAAATCTCCTCGTAACTATTATTGATTTTGATTGGCTATAAAACAGTACCGTCTTAGCTTTTTCAATTAGATAGTAAATCATTTTTTAGAACGAACGCTGTTCCTCAAACATGATAGATTTTTATTACGTAATCATGTTGTGGTTTTTCCTTCGATTAGTGGATATTTTAATTACAAAAATGAACAAAACGAAAATAAAATTTTAGGACTGAACAAATATCTTTGTAAATTCTAATAAAAATTAGTTTATAAACATACCAAGATTTTTGTTTCAATTTTTTACTGCTAAAATTATCAGTTTCAACTCCGCTGTATATTGATATATAGACACCTTAGACACGAGTCTTTTTTTTGACGTTGTGATGTACACGGTGTTCTATTAAAAATAGTTATGAATTTCGATGTTGAAAAACGGCATTTTTTTCTCTCGCTCTATAAGTGTCAAAAAAACTTTGGACCAAAAGAAGTAGAATAGTGCAAACCGTAGGCCTGGTTTAAAAGTTATTGTATTAAAACTTGAAATTTTGTTTGCTAATGCTTTACTTTTTCCCAGGACTGCGTCTAAGAAAATAGCTACTAATGGATCGTAAACCTGCCTGTTTAGCAGCATTAACATGACTAGACTAACGTGTTGCGCAAACGCTTTTCAAATTTAAAGATTTTATATATCTTTGAAGAACATCCCATCTACTAGGGGAGCTAGAAAAAAAGACAAATAATTTCTAAACTATGCCAAAAAAATTCACCGCGTGTCCACAATTTGAGGCTCCCATCATAAACGACAAGATTAAGGGAATAACATACACATGGTACAAAAATTGCTTTTATGTTTCGATTTAAAATTTGTCATATGGATACCCCAATTAACGCCATGGGCCCATTATCATAACCTTGTCTTCTGATATCATCGACTTTTAATTTTAAAGAATTAAGTGTATTGAACAAATTTTTTTCTCAACGGGCAAAAGTTCATAACATATTCCTAAATTGAATATTCCCCATTAATTTCGATACAACAAAAATTATTAAAGACCCATTGGCGGCTATTCAGGTGAAACAGGTGAAGTGCTACTTCACCAGGAAAAATAAACAAGCAAACATCTAACTATATTTATTATATATGTCTTAAAATTTTAGTTTTTATATTCATTTATTTAACCTAATTGGTAAAAAATAAACTGTACATCTCGAATAAATATTTTACTTGACCGTTGGCGGCGTGCCTTTTTAAAACTTTCAATCGAACTTTATTATAACAACTATAACAGTGGCGCAAACCGTTTTGACTCTGCTGGAGGTGCTATGTTTAGTTTACGATTCTCCTACTATGTCGCCATGTCAACGAGTATCCGATGACGTCGAGCCCAGCGCCATACAACGCTCTCGGTGAATTGCAGGGGCAGTACACTACACCCACATGTCGTTCAGTTTGCGGTGGTTGGTTACTTTTATTTTCGCGGATTTCGCTGCAACTGGTGAGTTCTTTTGCAGTTAACTTGATTGTTTTGTGTTATATTTATTTATGGTGTTGTTACAACTTCAAATTCGAAGTTAGTAAATGTGATTGTTCAAGACTGTGATAAATCTGATAAAAAGTCAATTCGCCTTGCGAAAGGATTTTTAGGCGAGATGAACGATTTTCAATTCACGTTTCTGGCATTAGTGTTTAATGACATTTTTTCAATCACGGACATACTATTTGACGTTCTTCAAAAAAAATCGCTTGACATTCATTTTTGCATATCCAATATAAAACGCTGTCGTGAGGCGCTCTATCAAAAAAGAAATGAACATTTTTTTAATACCATGTTTGATAAAGCAAATTCTATTACAGAAATAAATCATTACAAACGTGCGCTTGCTAAACTTTCACCTGAAGAAATTAGGGCTAAGTATAGAACCCTTTTTTATGAGATATTGGACTATATTTTAATGGAAAAGACACTAAGATTTCAAGACTGTGAAAAACTTACATTTTCATGTTTGGCAGGTTCTGCTAAGTTTTCCGAATTTAGTTTAAATTTTCCGAATGGCCCGTTTGAAAATTGGTTACAGTTATATGGAGAAGTATTTTCAAAAAGTCAACGACTTAAAAATGAGCTGGGTCTTATTTTTGCCAATGAGAGTAATTGGAATATATCGCTGCAAGAGAAAGTGAAAAAAATTAATAAAAATAAATATATTTTTATTGAATCATATAAATTGTTTTCCCTTATTTTGACAATACTTTACTACAATTTCTTGCTTCAAATGTGTAAAAATTTATTTAAGAAATACAATATCTCAAGAAAGACTTACTTCTCTTGGCAATATTTCAATTCAAAAGAAATTTCTGGAGAAGATTAGGGCAACTCATCCATTTTATGAGGATGTTATAAATAAATTTGCTGCTATGAAAGATAGGAGAATTGATTTAGTATACAAAATGTAGGTAAATCGCAAAAAAATATTCTACCCCCTCTACATATAAAAAAATTGTGGAAAAAAAATTATTGATATATTTTCTTGCTTCATTTGCACTTCACTTACTTTTTCACCTGCGAGCCGCCACTGTAAAGACCTCTGTTCAGACTTATTGCTAGCTGGAATACAATCTTACTTTAATGACAGTATAATCTTGAACTTTTTTAGCTATAATCGCAATAATTTGGTTTTTTAATAGTTTTACTTAAATAATCAGCTTTTCGTGTTTTAACTGATGCCATTTTTAAATTTTCCTTAATACCGTTATGTAATTCCGACACTAGTATTTAAAAAAAATCCGCCGTCAGGTACAAAACCGTTGTCACTATTTTCACGTAAAGCTAAGTTCAGCGCAGAATATAGCCTAATTGTCGTAATAACCATTTTTAAAATATTTCTCTAGCGGTGGCGCTCAATACCTAAAAGCTTTAGATTTTCGCTTCCTATTGTCTGACCTGAACTTAGTCTTAAATTCAGTTGGTGTAACCTAAGGCCGCTACTCACCATTCGTTGATTCGTCCATTCGTTCATTCGTCCGCATAGTGTAGAGGGTCCGAATTCATCGTTCGCTCCGTTGCTCGCTAATTCCGGCTTTTGGGCGAATCATCAAAGTAGGCTTTGACATTGGCGAACCATCCGTCCAAATCAAATCTTTTGGTTTTTGTGTATTTTAAAACATTGAAACGCATGAAATCCATGCGAATGAATTAAATAAAAATTGATGAATAAGTGTGGTTAAAATGTTCGTCAATTCGTTCTTTTATAAGCCCACTACTCACTATTCGTTCATTCGTCCAGTCGTTGATCGTTCGCATAGTGTGGAGGGTCCCTTTTGTCCGTGTAACTGGTTGCCCGATGATTTGGGCGAATAATCAAGTAAGCTTTTATTTCGGCAAACCATTTGTCCGCTCCAAATCTTTTGTTTTTTGTGTATTGTCAAAGAATAAAATCCACGAAATCCATAAAAACAGAAATAAAAATGTGTGGGGATAAAATATTCGCCCATTCGTTGATTCGTCCTTCGATCATTCATATGAATTGATGAATGAAATTAACGAATCGAACCGAATAATCGAAAAGAATAGTGAGTAGTGGGCTATATAAACTGACGAATCGAATGAACGAATCGAAACGAATAGTGAATAGTGGGCATTAGGGTTTCTGGATATATTACGCCAATCACAAAATTCTTAAACATTTGAAAATATAGACGATGTACCCGTATTAAAGAAATAACAACAAGAACGGTTAAGTGCGTAGCATATTTTAGAGTAAACTAGTAATTTTCTTTGAACTGCTTAGCCATATGTTGAAATCCTTTTTATAATAATTTGCCGAATTGAACCAGAAAAGTTTCAACAGTTAATTCATAGTTGTTTTTGAATATACATTTTTGAGAATCATTGTCAAATACTATCAATGGTGTTCCTGATTTAATAAGGAGTCAATCAACAGTATTTTAATTAAGGTATTTTTTTATAGTTTATGATTAGTGGCTTCACCGATACGCAGATTCGCCACCAAAGGTAATAACAGAAAATCGGGAATATAACTAAAAATATTAAAGAATTAAATTGTAAGCGTGTCCACAAATATCGATTATTTTTATTTCCATCAGTTTTGGCAACAATGTTGTTTCAACAACAAAAGTAAGTTAAACTTGCAACGAGTCAAGATGATAATAAAATAAAATAATTTTATACATGTCGTTTTTGGAAAATATCTAGTAATTCCTTTATATATAATAACTATATCCGCAACAAACATGTTACCTCTAATCTCGTTGCAGGATTCCACATCATATTTATGTGGTCCTCCATTTTATAAATGGACATGAAAACGATAAGTCACGTTCTCATGTTTGCTCTGGTCGTTAGCCACGCATCAAATTGGAAAAGTCGTACAGCTTACAGAACGTCCAAAGATTTTAAATGGAAAATCCATAATATAAATACACACGTCACGTATAAAGACACACACTGTTAGGTCATTATTCGCATTAGTTTATCAGTCCAACAGCGAACAAGGGTAGCTCGTAAGGCTGTTTTAATTAATAATAATAATAATAAACGTCATTATTTATCAAATACAATCTCAAAAGTAGTATCTTATAAAAAGCAACAAAAATTAAATATCAGTAGCAAGGCGATATTTAGCGTCTTTTACATACAATCCAAAAACTGATATTACTATAAATAAATGATTAATAAATATCTAAACCTAATCTGTCTATAAATTAAAATTCTAATACAAAACCAAATAAAAAAATTGGTAAATTCCTTTACCCGAAACTTCCCTCGCTATGATTTTTTTGCCTCCATTTGTTAGAAACACTGAAATGTGACTCAGTTTAGTTCAGTACATAGTCACAGTATCTATGTGTTACATATGCTGTCTTTTCAAACATTTTTATTGGGCGCCATTTTGTTTCATCATTGGATTCCTGCCAAGATTTTACCAGATATCTAACCCCAAATAATATGCCATTCTAAGATAACCACAAAATAATCTTTAACGAAACTTAATATCTGGGAAATATATGCGGACCAACGGAATAGGTAAAGACTTATACTACAGGTTATAGGATCTATATATGCGTACTACTATATATATATATATTGTTAAGGAAACTCCTAATTTCTTATTTATTTCTTTATTATCTACAATTTATTTTAATTGTCAAATTAATTATTACTTATTTTGGGCATAAATGATGCGTATCTTAGTTATTTTATTATCACATCATTTACAGGTATATTTAATTTTATAACTATTCATAACGCACAAATTTGGTATTAACCCTCTTAAGCACTCTAGAAATCGTGCATCTGATTCTACATGCTCGACGAAAAAGGAAGAACTACTCCGACCGGCATTAAGACTTTTAGGTTCATATTAAACTTTTTTCTTAAAAGGGTCCAAGAATCACCCCCCTTTTACATTAGGACGTAATTAGGACACGCCCTGTATAGTACTTCACAATGACGCCCCCTGTACAAAGTAATATGACAGACGGAGACAAACGGTCACTTTTGTTATACCCGAATAGCCCAAAGTCGAACTGCATAAGTTAAAATTTTGATAAATCTTGTTCACTGGAATCAGTGCTGGCTCCCCTACTATAACTACATTGATGTGTTAATTTTGGAAAAATATGAGTTCTGTAGTTTTTCAAATATTAATTGCAATATTAGATATTTTTGACACCCGATATTGAACAGAAAATTAATTATTTTGAAGCAGTTTATTGACAGCTACTTTATGAACAATTTTACAAAATATATGAAAAAAAACCAAGCCATTTTTGAGATTGACGGCTGTGATTCTAATGGTTCAATTCCTTCTAAATCGTTGTCTTCCTCTGAAAATGATGAAGTTTCGTCGTCACTACTTGAAGATCCCAGTGTGATAACTAAATCATCAATAACCGTTTCAATTTTGCCATCTACTTCCCAGTATTTATCTTCAATAGAACGAACATGTTTAACATACGATTTCCAATTTTTAGCCGATATTGAGTCAATCGCTTCTAATGTTATTTTATTTAAATCTTTAATTGAAAGTGCACCGGTGTTGCGCTCTCGAATATATTTTTTTACTCCTGCCCATGCAAGTTCAATAGGGTTGAGGTCGCACATGTATGGAGGCAGCCTTAAATGTGTATGACCGAGGTTACGTAAAAGACCGTCAATTTTATACTTTTTTTCTCTAGGCTTGTTGGCTGATATTACTTCATATAATTGATATTTTCTCCATGTTGGATCACATACAAGATTGTTCGATTTAAGCCACGATATCATATGAGCTTTTGTAGAGTATTTAGTTGGCACTTTTTCTTCTACTTAAGAATGATAAGACGCTTTATCTATTACTACGACTGATTTGGGAGGAATGTTAGGCAGAAGCTTCTCGAGCAACCACTTTTCAAAATTATCTCTATTCATCTGTTCATGATAGAAAATATGTACGGTACTTGCTTACCAAACTTCTAACAGTTTGGGGGTTTTTGAGTTCGGTCTATATTTCCGACAGGAAAACACTTTCCTTCTCTCCAATACTCCAGTACATCGAAGTGACAAGTGAACAAAGAAAAATCCCAGCACCACAAGAGAAGGGCCCTTCGAAGCCGACGAACTGTGCTGTTTAAGGTAAGAGTGCCGTTTACCTCTTTTGTGCGTTCTTTCTTTTACTCATTTACCACTTTTTTCACACCTATCATACAGTCCACTGTTTACATGCGTTACCGCATCATTTTGGTACCTTCTCCGCGGATTTGAATTAGTATTTAAATTAATTAATTCTAAATCTTTAAACGCCATTAAAAATATTAATTTTTTCATTTAATTTCGTCCGGCAGTCCGGCCGAGGCGATCGATAATCCTTGCGCATACGTTTATCGCTCAGAACTCGTGCGCGAAGTTCCAGCCGGTACTTCTCTCTACGTATTTTTATAAGATAGATATTTCAGGGATTTAAGAGCCCAACTCATCGTTTTAATAAGGTTAATAATACGTTCATGTAGCTAATTTAATTTGTATTAAAGCGTTTGAATGCAACCTATATTTTCTGGTAAAGACTTAAAGTTTACATATTTATAGTTGCATTTCACACAGTTTTTCAATTGTTTTAAACAAGAATATTATATTATAAATTAATTTAATATACATCAATTTCTTTCGCCAAAATTGTCAATAATTTAAATTTAGCATGTCGGATAAACTGGCAATACTTAAACTAAAACGAACTACAGCATATAATAGATTAAAGGAGACATATGACGTGGGACTTGAGGTCTCAGAAGATAGTTCCAAAAAATCTACCTTTCTTGCAAGGGTCGAAGGAATTGATAAAGTGTACGACGATTTTCAAACAGTTCATAATCAAATTGTTTCTTTAATATCTGAAGATGAGTTTAGTACATACGACTCATTACGAGTTGCTGCTGATAAGGTGTTCTATGGCGCAAAAGCGATAAAACATGAAATTTTAATAAGTGATTCAAATGCAAATGTCTCTTTAAATAATTCTCTCATAGGTACTACACCTAAATTCACAGCTAGGTTGCCAAAAATAGTTTTACCCATATTTGATGGGGAATTTAAGAAATGGTCAGGTTTTTTTGATCTCTTTAATAGTCTTATACACCAAAACACTGAACTTTCCCAAGTAGAAAAATTTCAATATCTCCTTACGTCATTGGATAAAGAACCATTATCTTTAATTAAGGGTCTTCCAGTAACTGACAATAATTACATAGTAGCTTATGAAATAATTGAAAAAAGATATCAAAATAAAAGATTATTAGCTACTTACCATTATAATGAAATTTCTCAAGTCTTTTCTGTTCAAAGGGGAACTTCTAAAGAACTTAGAAATATTTTAAATATTTTTTCGGAAAATTTAGCCGCCCTTCGTGTTATGCAATTCCCTGTCGATCAGTGGGATTTTCTTTTATTGAATATGCTTCTTCAGAAATTGGACATAGCTACCAGAACTGATTTTGAAATACAAAATACTTCAGACTTTCCGACTTACTTTGAATTAAAATATTTTTTGGAGAATAAATGTAAGGCATTAGAGTCAGTTCAGTTGGCTGTTCCAAACAACAATAATTCAGGGTTTAAAGTAAACAATAAACAGAATAATTCTCATTTAAGTTCTAGAAACACTAAAACCTTTCAAAATAAAAATTCGCTTCCAGCATTCATGACTTCAACTTCGGCTAATCAAAATAATACATCTAACCACAATAACACCCTTAATCATAATAATTTAAAATGCATCATGTGTTCTTCATCACATGCATTATATAGGTGTTTCGCATTTATTTCTAAAACTCCCAAAGAAAGATTTTCTTTTGCAAAACAACATAATTTATGTACGAATTGTCTTGCTTCCCAACATTCTGTTCGGAAATGCATTTCCTCATCTAAATGCAGGGTTTGTGGATTATCTCATCATACATTATTACATGTAGACAAAAATGCGGAGACCGTTTCACCTGTCGAACAACAGTCTTTTACAGATCCAACGTTGCCAAGTTCTTCACAATGTCCGAAAAATTCGGAACCAAATATTAATCTTGCCATTAATGCTATGACGAGTACAGTAACTACTCATCAATCTACCGTCCTTCTCTCCACAGCTGTTGTAGAAGTCAAGGATAGTCGAGACAGTTTTCAAAAAATTCGTATCCTTTTCGATACTGCTAGTATGGCCAACTTTATTTCTGAAAAATGTGTGAATAGACTTGGACTATCTCGTATTCGATCTTCAATTCCAATTGAGGGATTAAACGATATGTCAGCTCAATCCAATAGCGGGATAACCCATTGTACTATAAAACCTTGTGGCCAGCTAGATCCTAGGTTTTCTTTTAATGCTATTATTTTACCAAAAATATGTTCGGATCAGCCGAAAATTAATGTCGACCCTTCACAGTGGTCACATATTCGCCACTTAAAATTGGCAGATAACTCTTTCCATATTCCCGGACCGATCGATATGCTAATTGGTGCGGAATTGGTTCCTTTAGTTTTAGGTTCTGGTCGTGTTTTTGGTCAGCCTGGTCAACCTACTGCTCTAGAGACCATATTTGGCTACATTCTTCAAGGACGTTCAAATAGTGCTGAATTATCTAAATCTCATACAGTCTTATTCAATTGTCATACATCTGTAGATATGAATCTTGACTTGCTACTTAAAAAATTTTGGGAGATTGAACATATCCCTAAAATCTCTTCTTTGTCCTCTGATGACATAAAATGTGAACAGATTTACAAATCTCTTACTTACAGAGACATTTCTGGTCGGTTTTGTGTGCCCTTGCCATTTAAGACCAATGAACCCACATTTGGCGATACATATTCCCAAGCCTATCGTTTCTTCTGCACACTGGAAAAGCGATTATCTAAAAATCCTGAACTGCAGGATTACTTGGATAGCGGACACATGACTCTTGTCGCAAAGTCCGACTTCAAATCACCTAAAGCATATTACATGCTTCATCATTGTGTCACAAATAATGAGAACCCGAACTCTAAGTTTAGAGTAGTATTCAATGCTAGTTTTCGAGGATCTTGTGGCATTTCTCTTAATGAAACCTTATTAGTTGGACCTAAACTGCAACGTGATATTTCAACTATTCTGTTAGGTTTTCGATATTATGCTTTTGTCTTTACTTGTGATATAAAACAAATGTACAGGCAAATTCGCATTCAATCTCAATTTCGAGATTTTCAAAGGATTCTTTGGCGCTTTTCTTCCGAGGATCCAATTAGTGAGTATCATCTATTGACTGTGACATATGGTGTGTCATCCGCTCCCTATTTGGCTCTGAGAACTATACAAGAGCTTGCCAATCAGGAGGCACTTCGGTTTCCTCTGGCAGCTGCCACGGTGAGAAGAGATATCTATGTTGACGATGCGCTCAGTGGAAATAATGACCTTGAAACAACTTTACAACTCCAAGAAGAGCTAATTCAATTAATGAAATTAGGAGGTTTCGAGCTCAGAAAATGGGCTAGTAATCATCCAGCTATTCTCGCAAATATTCCTTCTTCTGATGTTCAAACATCTATTAGCTTTGATCAGGAAGAACCTTTATTTATTAAGGTCCTTGGATTAAGATGGTGTCCACAAGATGACATATTCTCATACACTTTTAACCCAATAGAGCTACAATGTACTAAGAGAAGTATTCTATCAGAAATTAGTAGAATATTTGATCCCGTAGGATTTATTTCTCCCATTATTTTACTCGCAAAATGTCTTTTGCAAAAATTATGGGCATCGAAGATATCGTGGGACGATACTCCCTCGGATGAAATTGTCCTAACTTGGAATACATATAAGTCTGAATTATATCGTCTTACAGAAATAAAAATTCCTAGACGTGTAATAGTTGATGATCTTCAGCGTATCGAATTGCATGGTTTCTGCGACGCCTCACAAATAGGCTATGCAGGGGTTATATATTTTCGTACCGAGAGCATATCTGGAGTCGTTAAAACTTTTCTTGTCACTGCCAAATATAAAGTCGCCCCTCTAAAAACCATTTCGATTCCTCGTCTAGAACTCTGCGCAGCTGTTCTGTGGCGGATCTAATCTCATTTGTTAAAGAAGTCTATTCAGAGTTCATCTCCTTTGATGCAATCTATGCTTGGTCTGACTCATCTGTCACTTTAGCCTGGTTAAACGCCAGTCCTCATAAGTGGAAAACCTTTTTTCCGAACAGGGTAAGTCATGTTCAAGACCTAATTGATAAATCTTCCTGGCATTATATTCCGTCGTCGAAAAATCCTAGTGACTGTGCCTCACGAGGGTTAACTCCTGCTCAACTTCTTCAACATTCTCTGTGGTGGTGTGGCCCAGCATTTCTTTCTCAGTCTAAAGCATTCTGGCCTCCGCAGCCTACTGTGGCTTCTTATGAATCCACTGGTGATGAAGAAAAACAAACGGTCTTAATTACTTCCATAAATGAAAGTATTATAAATAATTTGCTTCATGACTTCTCAGCTCTACTAAAAATTCAGAGGATTCTTGCGTATGTTTTTCGATTTTCATCCAAATCTATAAAACATTCTCAGTATATCACACCTCTTGAAATGAATAGGACTCGTTTATGTATCATTCGTCACGTACAACGTGAAATATTCTCAGATATCTTTGATAAAATTCTAAGTAATACCCTCTTGCCCAAATCTTTTCGAAAGCTTGCCCTTTTCATCGATTCAGATGGTTTAATCAGGGTGGGTGGTAGGCTTAGAAATAGCAATTTAGCTTATGATACTAAACATCCTATTCTACTACCCAAATCACATAGACTTACTGATTTAATTATTGAGTGGATCCACAATTCTAACCTTCATCCTGGTTTGAAAACTATGCATTATTTAATTCTTCAGCACTTTTGGATATTATCCCCCAGAAGCGCAATATATCGTTGCCTTTCTCGATGCCTACGATGTTTTCGATGCAAACCAAAATCATACAATCCTTATATGGCGGATTTACCTTCTTTACGTGTCTCTCAGATAAAGGCAATCTCTTCAGTCTGCTTTGACTTTGCAGGTCCTTTCTCTCTTTTGATGTATCGTCATCGAAATGCTAAAACTTTCAAGGGATATGTATGTATCTTTGTATGTACTGCCACTAAAGCAAGTCATCTAGAAGTTACTTCAGATTTAACATCTGACGGATTTTTAGGGGCCTTTAAGCGTTTTGTAGCCCGCCGTAGCAGATGTTCATTCATTAGCAGTGACCAAGGCACTAATTTCAAGGGTGCCAGTCGGCAGGTCCTGGAATACGCTGCCAATGCAGCTGAACAATTGTCGATTAATTGGAGTTTCAATCCACCAGGAAGTCCTCATTTTAACGGTTTGGCCGAAGCCGGCGTGAAGTCTATGAAAGCGCATTTATACCGAACTACAGGTTCACAAATTTTATCCTTTGAAGAGTTTCACACTCTTGTGACTCAAATCGAGTCTGTGCTAAACTCGCGACCCCTGTGTCCAATAAGTGCAGACCCCAATGACCTACAGCCTCTGACCCCTGGTCATTTTTTAACACTGGAGCCACTTGCTAGTGGTATCTGTGAGCCTGACCTTAGTCACTTAAATATAAATAGACTAAATCGGTGGCAGTTGGTTCAACGATTGCATGCAGACTTCTGGAAGAGGTGGTCCCAAGAATATGTCCACTCTCTTCAAGAAAGGCATAAATGGACTGACGCCGTCCCTCAAATTAAACTTAACTCGCTAGTTTTAATTAAGCACGACTCGAAACCCCCTTTACAGTGGGAATTAGGTAGAGTTACAGAGACTCATCCTGGGAAGGATGGCGTTATTCGAGTCGTAACTATAAAAACGTCTCATGGTCTAATGCAAGGACCTGTGGTAAAGGTTTGCTCTTTACCTGGCAATTAAATTCGCTTGCGCGTTCGCTTTAAGCTATTATATGTTGTATCGTCAATTTACTTTAAAACATTCGTTTTGGTGGGTGGAATGTTAAGGAAACTCCTAATTTCTTATTTATTTCTTTATTATCTACAATTTATTTTAATTGTCAAATTAATTATTACTTATTTTGGGCATAAATGATGCGTATCTTAGTTATTTTATTATCACATCATTTACAGGTATATTTAATTTTATAACTATTCATAACGCACAAATTTGGTATTAACCCTCTTAAGCACTCTAGAAATCGTGCATCTGATTCTACATGCTCGACGAAAAAGGAAGAACTACTCCGACCGGCATTGAGATAGTACGAAAATATGTACGGTACTTGCTTACCAAACTTCTAACAGTTTCGTGAGTTCGGTCTATATTTCCGACAGGAAAACACTTTCCTTCTCTCCAATACTCCAGTACATCGAAGTGACAAGTGAACAAAGAAAAATCCCAGCACCACAAGAGAAGGGCCCTTCGAAGCCGACGAACTGTGCTGTTTAAGGTAAGAGTGCCGTTTACCTCTTTTGTGCGTTCTTTCTTTTACTCATTTACCACTTTTTTCACACCTATCATACAGTCCACTGTTTACATGCGTTACCGCATCATATATATATATATATATATATATATATATATATATATATATATATATATATATATATATATATATATATATATATATATATATATATATATATATATATATATATATATATATATATATATATATATATATATATATATATATATATATATATATATATATATATATATATATATATATATATATATATATATATATATATGTATATATATACATATATATATATATATATATATATATATATATATATATATATATATATATATATATATATATATATATATATATATATATATATATATATATATATATATATATATATATATATATATATATATATATATATATATATATATATATATATATATATATATATATATATATATATATATATATATATATATATATATATATGTGTTATATATATTTTACTCCTTCACGGATGGAAAAATACAATGTGTTTTCATTCCGGGTGTACATCCGTTTACTACTGTCGTTCTGAAAAGAACAGTTTTGCTGACGTTTCGCCAAAATCACATTTGGCATTTTCGAAGCTTTCTTTCTCGCGTCTGAATAGAGACTGAAGTGTTGGTGACTGCGACGCTTCCTTTTATACCCCCACTCGGGGCCGAAGGTTATATCTGCGCAGGCGTTGGTCGTTATTTATGTTTTCCGGATGGTGTTGTTGTTGTTGCGCTAATTGCGCTTGAGTTTTTGCGATTTTAGATTTGTCGATTATTGTCTTCCATACTGTTGGTAGTTTTAATGATTCGTCCCTTTTATTCAAATCACCTTGTTTTTCAATTTCTATGGCTTCTCGGATTATTCTGGTCTTATAATGTTCTATATTGGCAATCTCCCTACACCCATCGAAATTTATTTTATGGCCGGTTTCCTGATGATGTAGGAATAAATCAGGAAACCGGCCATATATATATATATATATATATATATATATATATATATATATATATATATATATATATATATATATATATATATATATATATATATATATATATATATATATATAGGGTCTCTCCTCATAATTGGCCACTCCCAATATTAGCTTAATTGAAGACAAATTTATTGAAAATAAAAGTGGTAGAGTTTAGTACGTTGTTTTGAATTAATTATTATTTATATATACAGGATGTCTTAAAAACCTGTAGCAAATCCAATAAATATATTTTTTAATAGAACACCATTATTATTATGCCCATCAAATAGGTCGCAGCTCGCTGGTTATAAATTTACTGTGTTTGGTACCTTTATTTTTAAAAAATCCCTACAAATTTGATTAAAATCTTGCCACAAAAGGTAACAGAGAATGGTTTTCTACATAGTGGTGTCAATAAAAACGCATTGCTTCTTACGGCAGCGATTGTCTCTCAAATTTTTCTCCTGTTTTTGAAGACAAAAGGATATTTTTAAAGATAAAGATATCAAGCCCAAAGATGTTTTTTTAATGGAACATTATTGGAATATAACTTTCTATCACTGGCGGCTCGTGGGTGAAAAAGTAAATGAAGTGCAATTGAAGCAAGAAAATATCGCAATAATTTTTTTCCAGAATTTGTTTATATGTAGAGGGGGAAGAATATTTTTTTACGACTTACCTAAATTTTGTATACTAATTCAATTCTCCTATCCTTCGTAGCAGCAAATTTAATTATAACATCCTCATAAAATGGATGAGTTGCCCTAATCTCCTCCAGAAATTCCTTTTGAATTGAAATATCGCCAAGAGAAGTAAGTCTTTCTTAAGATATTGTATTTCTTAAATAAGTTTTTACACATTTGAAGCAAGAAAAACTTCTTTCCACTGAAGCACTTGTCGACGGTATTGTCAAAATAAGTGGAAACAATTTATATGCCTCGGTAAAAATATACTTATTTTTATTAATTTTTTTCACTTGCTCTTGCAGCGATATATTCCAATTACTCTCATTAGCAAAAATAAGACCAAGCTCATTTTTAAGTCGTTGATTTTTTGGAAATAATTCCCCATATAACAAATTTTCAAATGGCCAGTCGGAAAATTTAAACCATATTCGGAAAATTTAGCAGAACCTGCCAAACATGAAAATGTAAGTTTTTCACAGTCTTGCAATCTTAGTGTCATTTCGATTAAAATATAGTCCAATATTTTATAAAAAAGGGTTCTATACTTAGCCATAATTTCTTCAGATGAAAGCTTAGCAAGCTCACGTTTGTCATGATTTATTTCTGTAATAGAATTTGCTTTATCAAACATGGTATTAAAAAAATGTTCATTTCTTTTTTCACAGAGCGCCTCACGACAACGTTTTTATAATGGATATGCAAAAATGAATATCAAGCGATTTTTTTTTGAAGAACGTCAAATAGTATGTCCGTGATTGAGAAAATGTCATTAAACACTAATGCTAAAAACGTGAATTCAAAATCGTTAATCTTACCTAAAAATCCTTTCGCAAGGCGGATTGATTTTTCATGAGATTTGTCACAGTTTGTTATAAATTCAAACACGTCTTTTAATTTATTCCAGTCTTGAACAATCACATTTACTAACTTTGAATTTGACATTGTAACAACACCATAAATAAATATAACACAAAACAGTCAACTTAACTGGAAAGGAACTCACCGGTTGCAGCGAAATCCGCGAAAATAAAAGTAAACAACCATCGCAAACTGAACGACATGTGGGTGTAGTGTACTGCGCCTGCATTTCACCGAGAGCGTTGTATGGCGCTGGGCTCGACGTCATCGGATACGCATTGTCATGGCAACATAGTAGGAAAATCGTAAACTAAACATAGCCCTCCAGCAAAGTCAAAGCGGTTTCCGCCACTGTTATAGTTGTTATAATAAAGTTCGATTGAAAGTTTTAAAAAGACATGCCGCCAACCGTCAAGTAAAATATTTATTCGAGATGTACAATTTATTTTTTTACCAATTAGGTTGAATAACTGAACGTAAAAACTAAAATTTTAAGAGATATATAAAATATAGTTAGATGTTTACTTGTTTATTTTTCCTGGTGAAGTAGCACTTCACCTACTTCACCTGAATAGCAGCCACTGCTTTCTATTAACTATGTAATAAATCCAACAACTTATACAATTACCATTTTTTCTATCTCCAAAAATTAAGCTAATATTAGGG
Source organism: Kuschelorhynchus macadamiae (assembly GCA_030620095.1). NCBI lineage: Eukaryota > Metazoa > Arthropoda > Insecta > Coleoptera > Curculionidae > Kuschelorhynchus > Kuschelorhynchus macadamiae. Next base: position 500,732 of record JAUTXW010003008.1, read on the forward strand.
TCAGCGAACTAAAAACCCTAAAATGATTAGGCGAAGAAATATCGGAGGGTGATTTTTTCACGATTACAATAATTACCTTTTACGAGGGAAGTAAAAAAGATATATTAAAATAATCATAGACAAGACCAACCATTGTCACAGAGAGCACTATAATATTGAAACAAATGAATAAGAAAATATTAAGAATGCAATAAAATCAATCAAAACAGAAAAAAAATATATACAAATAAAATATTATTAATATATAAAATAAGATCAACTCCTCTAGTCTATTGTTCGGAGATTAGCTTTCTATATTTTCTTTTGAATAGACAAATATTTAAATTTTTGAAATTCGCGGGAAATTTATTATAGAGTTGCGAGGCCTGATATGCAAAACACTTCTTAAAGAAAGCTGTCGAGTGCTTTGGGATACCCAACAGTTCTCTATGTCTGATATTGAGGCCATGAACCTGATTACGTGCAGTTAACCTATCCTGAAAGTATTATATGCCGTTTGGCATATAACAGTTTTAAATTAGAAAAAGATTTTTGTAACAGTAAATTAACATGGTGTGAACTTCAGTTTATCATCTATCAATAGCCCCAGTGTCCTTACCACAGACTCAGCCCGCAAAGTTGTACCTGCCACCCTCAAGTCCCTCAGTGATTTTACCCTTTCAGCTTGTATGCCTCCAAAAAGTACCACTGATTTTGATTGATTTAATTTGAGGTTTCATTCATTCAAATTCTTTACATAGTAGCCTATGGTTCATTGTATCAAATTCGTTACTGAAAAAGGGATAATAATGCCTGTGATAAATGTTTTAATTAAGTGTCTATAACTTATATATTTTGTGACTTTTATATAGGTGATTTTTTGTAAACTAACTTGTTTTCACGAATTTTACAACCAGTCAAAATAAATAACTCAACTTCGAGAACACCCTGTATTTAAGCATCCTTCATCTTTTTCATATTTCTCTGAAAAAAAAAACATCCCTCTAGTGTTTTGAACACGAATTAATTTACACTCTATATATAACCATAGAGGTTTAGTTTTGACTTGATCCCACAAAGATGGTTGGATTTTTGTTTAATTAGGAAAAAAGTCACATTTAGAGAAAGTAATCAAAAGTAAACATTTTCGCTTGTTTGAAAAACAGTTGCCCTACAGATGAGTAAAAAACCGAACATGTAGATTTTAATTGTTCTAACATATGGGAAAAATAGCACATTTTGGTTTGTCCGATTTAAATAGTAAACACAATGTTACGGGCAAACATAAAACTGCTTAAATTATAGACTTGCCTTGAATAATTTGAGATAGATACCTATCGACTAAAATTTATAATGCTATTAACCAGTAATAAATTTCGTAAGAATTTTAAAAATAGCGAGAAAATATTTTTGTAAAGTGCGTTATCATGTTTTCGGATTTTTATAAATACATGAGAAACTCTATGAAAATAAATAGTCTAAACAGGAAAGTGAGTGTTGCTTAATAAAGGATTTATTTGGATTAAAGTTATTCAAGAACTTATTAATCAGACTTTAAAGTATATGTTGTAAAACTTCAGGTTCGTAAATATACAAAGGTGAGTATTTATAAACAAAAAAGAAAGAAAAAAAAAGGACCTCGAATGATATTTATGGATTTCATGTAACTGGCTGAGTTTTTGGGTATGATATAGTTTGACAACTTGATTAAAATTTAACACTGGCATAGTTTCGTCAAATCAAACATCATGAAAATATCCTAACCTTAGGTAAAACATAGATTTTCATATATTATTAATATATAATATATTATATTATTATATTATACATCTTTAAATAATATCTGAAGACGTATGGTGTGGATATATTTTAGACTTAAATACCTATACAGCTCTGTATAAAAGTAGTATGAAGCCAAGGTGGCAATCGAACCCGCGTCCTCGGCATCGGTGAGCGGAAAACCGACCATTGAGCCAAGGCTGATCTAAGTAGCATATAGCACTCCTAATACAATTCTACTTTAATAAACAATTATTTATTTCTGCTAAAAATAAAATTGTTAAAATTAGCAAGGCTTATGGAAAGTTTACAGATGAAAATGGCAAAAAGGTTCTGCAACATAAAAATTTTAAATTATAAAACTCACACCTGTCTGGACGACTTCGGTCGGTATTTGGAAAGTCGTATCGCAATCCTCTGAGGAGCATTATATCAGAAATTCTAGGCCTTATCATTCATCAACGGACGCTTTTACAATACCTCTTCTTCTTGACAGAAAACTCGCGTACTCAAAATTTAAACTTTATCTGATTGTTTAGATAACGACATGAACATAGATAACGATACATTTATTATTAAAAATACGTCGTAAGCAGTCCGAATTATTATAATCAGAGATTATGAGAAATAATATATAAAAGGAAATAGGAAACAAAATGGATTTAGTAGTTATGTGAGAGCTTTACTGTCTATTTACGGACTCAGTAATACAGAAGCATATAGTTTTCCCGTCACTTAAGTATTAATTTGAGAAATATTTGCAAATTGAACTATATGAGATATAAAATAAAGGAGGCAGTTCTCAATTCGGCCCTATGTATTTTTTTATTTATATACGCCGATAACTTTAGGATGGTTTCATTAAAAAGGTGATGAAATTTGCCAAACTCCTGAAAATCAAACTTATTTTTAAAGAGCAAAATTTTGAAAAATTGTAAAAGCTTAGTAGACTCATTAAACAAATCTTACAATATCGTGACTGGTAGCAGCATTTAAAAATATTGCTACCTGTCAAAAATGTTTAATTTATAGCCAACAATATGCTTCATAATGTTATACCTGGCGCTTTTGATTTATTTCATGAATCCATAGTTTTTTCTTCTTTTATTATTTTCGTAATCTACTGCTATAGCAAGCACAAACATCATGTTTTTCAGAATTGTTGGACAACATTAATTAAAAAAATACTCACATACGTAATAACGCCTACTGAACAAACGGAAACTACAACAACGTGTTCAAGTCCTTTCTACGAATGCAAGCTGCCGTCGGCCCATCCATATCCGGAAAATCGGTTGCAGTGTGAACGCATTTTTTGAAGTCAATTCCAGCCGGGCCTATACCGGCCGATTCTGGCCGGATTACTGCGGCCTAAACTCAAGAGAATATAATATTTTGCTGCGGTAAAGAATTTTTATATATAGCATTTTTGTTTTTTTTTATGATAAAGAAATGCTCTTCTTCACTAACATTAATAAACATTAAAGATAAAAATGAAAAAAAAAATATCATCTTCCCTGAAATAAATTGGAAAAACATTATGCTGATACAAGACCAGCATTAGCATTAGTCCCAAAATGCCTAAAATGCTTACTTTTTCTGTTGCTTGTTAACGCCATATAACGCCATAAAAAATTCTAATTTTGTATGGATATATCTCATTTCCGTTCATCAATCCAGCTGCATCATTCAGTTTCTCTCAAGTTTCCGGAAACTCTTACATTCGATTTGCACAAATTCTATTTACAAAATTTCCCGGAAATTATCTTCGCGTCTGTCGATTTACGCCAAGATAAATCGTTTTATTCAACGAAATTTCAATCATGTAAGAAAAGCGATTTCAACTGATTTGAGGATAATTTAATATACATCTCTAGTTCTTTACTTACAGCCTTCTTAGTCAGTTTTAGATACACATGCCTTTTTAATTTGAATAATATATTAGTATTTATCCAAATGATTCTACCATGGTTATTGGTAAGTTACATTGTGGTATGAAAGATGAATAACCCGAGCCGATCTTGGTCTTTGTCACAGCGTATCCCCATAAATATCAATATTATCTGTCTTATATCAATATTATCTGTTACTGTTGGTTCGAATAAGATTTTATATATGTAAAAACATATTTAAATGACGTAAGAGTTTTTTGTCAATTATGAAGATGTTTTCTGTTTTATTAAACTTTCGTTGGTTTTTATCAAATATTTTAACATTCATTTAAGAAATTATATACGTTTAGAATGAAGTGTACTGCACAGTCCAACAGACTGTTGTAATTAAACCATAAGTGCTTCATCCGTACAAGATATCCCTTTACTATATACAATACATATGAATTGTTGTGTTAAGTGCAGAGCCGACGCAATATTTTGCAGGGCCGTGAGCAAGGGAGCGCGATCGCACTTTAGAAAAAGCTGAAAAAAAAAAGATTATTTCGTAAGACAAAGAAATTGCGATGGATTGCTAAAAGAAAGTCATGCTTTTTGCATTACAAAAATGTTTTTGTAATCTTTTGTTCATGTTTCATTCGATATAGAAGGTTAAAACGCGAGGCCTGTGATTGTTGAAATACGGGGCCGTGCGTCTTGCTCCTCTTGCACATGCCTCGTGCCGACCCTGGTTAATTTCCTTAGATTTATAAATAAGTACTTAACCTGGTGATAGTACAGCACGTGAAGGTGGATTCTCACTCCCAGAATGGAATAACTAAATAACAGTTATGTTTTTGAACCTACACCGACGCCTACGCCACGTTTTGGCGAAAAACACCAACAAGATTTAAATAACCCGATCGACTACTTTTTTATTAGTATAGGGTGATTTTCTGCATTATCCACCCCGTAACTTCTTTGTTTTTGACACAAAAAAATATACAAAATTAATTCTCAATATTTTTGTTTATAATTTGCACATGTATTGAAGAACTAAGTAAACATAGTAGAAGAGCAGAAATTTTACCCTTTTTTAAATAAAGCACAAATACATTTATTTTTAGAATTTTCGCTGACGTCCAACTAACCATGCACCTAAACTTAACATATTTTTCTAATTATTAGTGCACACTTTTAAAAGAAAATTTGTACCGGGAAATATCAAGAAGTTATGGATAATTATTATCTTTACATATAAAACAGTACAGTGACTGACTGACTGACAGACGACGCACGGCGAGTGCTGCGCAATTGCCAAAATCTTGTACACCATAATTAATCATTTAGGTATTAAGAGTATTAAGTATTAAAAGTATTAAATAGGATTTAAAATACTGAAAAAGGTATTCAAAGAAAATTAAAAGGACTTAAACGCAATCAAAAGTATTTAAAAACAATTGAGAGTATTTAAAACTTTCCAAATCTATTAAATAGGAAAATAAAAGTTATTAAAAAAAGAGAACAGCTAGTTTTCTTTTTCTATTTCCAAAACGTGATAACTATTAATTTTCAACGGAGAAATTCAAAATTAAACATAAAATTTTAAACCATTCTGAAACAAGTTTTTCAGTAACTACTAAAAGTATAAACACATTTCACCTCTTTAAGATCGGAATTTCGAAAAATTCATAAATCTGTTTTTAAATAATTATTTTTGAAGGCAACTGAAAAAAAAATTGGTTAAAAATTTGACTTACTTGAAGACATATTGTAAAAACCTTAAATAATCTCTAACCTTTTTCAAATTCTTAGGCGCGAGTTAAAAAAAAATTATCTGGTCTTAATGCCAAATTTGAACATTTTATTTTTAACGGGCGTTTAAAAAATGCAAAAAGGAAAGAATAGTCTTAGAATCTCATATAATTCAAGAGATATTGTAAAAACACATTTCGCCGGTTTTCACCCCCTCAGAGGGCTTGAAAAAAATCTTCACTTCTCTTGCACTTACGTCAAAAAAATGACATACCAAATTTTCGTTTTATCTTTGGCGCTCTCATAGATATACTGATCGATGAGTATGTTTTATAATATGTATAGACTTTATTGAAATTAAATTAATGTGTTCTTTAAAAATTATTTATAAAAATGAAATACTTCCCATAAAAAATATCAATTGTCTAATGATTTCACAATTTTATTGCGTCTATTTTCCATTTTTTTTCAGTTTAATTGGAATTTTGAATAAAATTATTTTCAGAATATTTGAATACCCTAAAAAGTATTAATAATCTACGCCCATTACGTATCAGTAAAACCTTTCCTGCATATGTATTATAGTTACAAAAAGTGACCATTCACTATCCCCTATTCAGGGAGACAGTCCCTCATTTAACAGACGTGCCGCCATATAAAAAAGTCCCCAAAACATACTCTTTGAACCCTACAAAAAACAAACGCGTTCTGTATCTAGTTGACAAGATACAAAAATTGATACTCAAGGATATTTAAAGGAACTAAAAATATGTAATGAAAGGTATTGAAAGGCATTAAAATGTATTGAACGGTATTAAAAATGCACTGAAAGAAAACAAAGCATAAAGCAAAAGATTAAATAAGTATTTAATAGTATCTATAAGGTATTTAAGAGTGAAGTGTACACCATATTGAAAGATTTACGCGCCCCTCGACGCACAGCCTTAACAGGTGAACCTAGATATTTGCAATTTGAAAGATATATTAAGGTTTTCATGTACATAAAGGGGTGATAAAGTTTTTACGTAGAAAAACACATTTTTTCTTATTTTTGAAAATTCATCTTCTAAAGCGGCAAAGTGTGTATGGAGAAACAATAATTATGCCGTATCGATTTGAAACTTTGCAAGCGTATACAATTCGAATGACACTAGAATAATCTGATATAATCGACTTCAAAAAAGAAAGGAGGATATTAATTCGACCCTATGTATTTTTTAGGGAATAATAACAAGCATATTAAAAAAATGGCGGAATGGAGCCATTTTGAACTGTTTACACGGTTCTACATTAAACACAAAATGCGTTCGCCATTAAAAAAATAAGACATTTAATTATAAAATGGTGTTATATATGGCGCACGGTGGAACGACTCTATGCTGCCACATTTGAGAAAAAATAAAAGTGTAAATATAGTAAATGTTTTGGTAGTTTCTTATTCTGCGATAGTTGCACTTTAAAAATTTGCCTCGTTCTTTGAAAATAATTACTTACCCACCTAATAACATTCGCGCAAACTTGCGTGTTTTAAAGTGCATTGAAAATTCGTGTTTTCGGATTACATTTGCTTGAACGTGTACTTTTTCTAAGGAATATTTTAAGTAATCTTTTAAATTTGGTGGTTATTTGTTAAACCTCACTTTTACAGTAAAGCTCGTATAAAAAAATAATAAAACCGACTCAAAAAAAAAAACGCACTAAAAAGTGAAAAATAATATTTTATTCCATCTTGAAATTTTTAGTTCGTGAAGTCGGCACCAAACTACCTTAATTCATCTTGATTATTTAATCAGTATTTATATTTTATATATAGTATTTATTTCCACGCGTACGAAGTCGCGGGCAAAAGCTAATCAAACATAAAATGAAATAGTAGTGATCTAATTATGCGTTTTAAAAATATTCCTCGCAAAGAGCAGCAAACCGAAAAACAGTAGGTTAAATAGGCGCATAGCTGCACATTTAGAAGTTTATATACCTTGGAGAAATATAGAAAATTGTAAGTACTTCCGAAGACTTCAGTTAAAAACCGAAAAATTATAATTTTGACTTTATTTGAAAAAATACCTTAAAATAAATTTTACATTCCTATTGCAGCTTTCTGTTCTATATAAAACCGTAATCCCAGCTTTTAATTCCGATGTTTCGTGCTGGCGACGATAATCAATACGGACCTGTACTTTTATTGCAGCTTTGGAATCAAAATCAAACATCTTCAGTAATTTCAACGTCTTTTTTTTTTAGTTTTTTTTACTATTCATCATGTTTGCAATATCCTATCTAAATGTATCTAAAAAGTAAGAAATCCATTCATATTTAATTTACGAAATTTTAAAAAATCGTGATACTTATATACAATAATATAAAATTTTAATATTATAAAAAGGAAAGCACGAGCTGATCATAGAAACGCTTTTAAGGTCCATTGCATATCATTGAATTAGCGTGTAGTTTCAGTGCATACTAAAAAAAATCCATGAGAGAAAAAACATTAATATAATATTAATTTAACCGCATTTAATCATTTTGATCCCACTAAAACAATTCCAATACATTTAGTTTTTTTTATTTCTATTACTGCCTGTTTAAATTAACTTAAAAATTAAAAATAACCTAGTAAATAATGACTTTATATTTATGAAACCGTAATACTTTTTCTAAATCCTAAAATTTTGATGTTATTATGCCAAATATAATTTTATTAGGCTAAGCATAAAGACATATTAAAAGACCACCGCATGCGACGGAACTAGCTCAGTTCAGTACACATCTATAACAATAGATTTAAAATTTATTGCAGGTAGAGTATTAGTAAGTTAATATCATCTTCTAAAAAAACATTTTTCTTCCGCTCTCATTATATCTGGCTCCTCAAAAACTAATTACCCATATTTGTTCAATTTAAAACGATAACAAATTTGATTATGCTTCAATTTTGCCAGTACGTTAAACATACATGAAACTTACCTACAAAAATACAAGAACTTAACATGAAAACTGAATAAAAACCACCTTAATTTTAGTTTCTGATTCACGACTACCCCAGAAGTGAAAGTTCTCATTGCTCATATCCGCTTAAGCTTTGGTTCTGTATTTGAAAAATCTCCGTTGGAGATGCTGTCACAGAATACGCCCCAAAATATCTTTGAGAAGATATTATTGAATTTCTATCATGTATGTAGCGAATATTTTAACTCATTGTTTCTCCTTATATTATTCTCCTTAGAACACACTAATGTGCTGAAACTAAGCTAATCTAAAAATTCACAATAGACCGTTAAAACGTTTCTACGTTCTGAATTCGACTTTTTTCTTACAATTAAAATTTTCGAATATCAACATTACGACTCTTTAAAATAATGAAATAAAATATGCTTAATTACTAGGTTTTGTATAATTTTTAAATTAGTTTAGATAGCATTATGACAACCATTAATGACAACGAGAAATTAAAAACGAAATTGAAATTATTGAAGATGTTTTATTAGGTTCGAAAGGTTTCATTGAGACCTATACTAGTATTGTAGTAGGACGCAGTGAGTAGAGTTTACAAAGCTGGTAAACCTAATAATCGTTACCAGTATACGAACCGTCAAAATAAAAATCTGAGCTTACAGTTTTATAGAGGATAAAAAAGAGCAATGGGAATATAAAATCTAAAATGTATTATTTCAAATAAAGTCAGAATATATATATATATATATATATATATATATATATATATATATATATATATATATATATATATATATATATATATATATATATATATATATATATATATATATATATATATATATATATATATATATATATATATATATATATATATATATATATATATATATATATATATATATATATATATATATATATATATATATATATATATATATATATATATATATATATATATATATATATATATATATATATATATATATATATATATATATATATATATATTTATATATATATATATATATATATATATATATATACATATATATATATATATATATATATATATATATATATATATATATATATATATATATATATATATATATATATATATATATATATATATATATATATATATATATATATATATATATATATATATATATCAGAAAATAAATATTTTTTTATATATATATGAATATATATATATATATATATAGCATATATATATATATATTTTTTTCCTTTTTTTTTAATATATATATATATATATATATATATATATATATATATATATAGATATATATATATATATTATATATATATACCGGAAATGACAATCAAAGAAATGATTATATGCTGTAAATGATAAAAAAGATATATAAGCCAAATTTATATATAAGTTTATATATATATATATATATGTATATATATATAAAAAGGAAAAAAATGTATATATATATATATATATATATATATATATATATATATATATATATATATATATATATATATATCTTTATATATATATATATATATATATATATATATATATATATATATATATATATAGAATATATATATATATATATATATATATATATATATATATATATATATATATATATATATATATATATATATATATATATATATATATATATATATATATATATATATATATATATATATATATATATATATATATATATATATATATATATATATATATATATATATATATATATATATATATATATATATATATATATATATATATATATATATATATATATATATATATATATATATATATATATATATATATATATATATATATATATATATATATATATATATATATATATATATATATATATATATATATATATATATATATATATATATATATATATATATATATATATATATATATATATATATATATATATATATATATATATATATATATATATATATATATATATATATATATATATATATATATATATATATATATATATATATATATATATATATATATATATATATATATATATATATATATATGGCGTTAAGTCCCTATGAACTTACGAATACATGCGAACGGCAGCCAGTCATCTTTTCGGAGAGCTGTAGGTTGCAGGTTCTCGGGTACACCTTTCGAAATTAAAATGGGCGCCACCTAATTGACTGTGACTCAATTAGGAATAAATCTATATTGATATTTAAATGCAGACAAAATAAAGATTTGGAGACCTTTTTAATAAAACACTATATAAAGTGCAGACTGTCAAATTTTAATGATCACCTTGATCTTTTGTTTTTTTTAAAAAGTTGTTTTATAAAATAGTTTTTGACATGTGAAATTTAGCTTACATTCAAAAATTCAATTGACATGAAGATATAAAAAAATAAATCAAGAAAATGTAAAATATATCAAATATATGAAATGTGAAAGAACGTTATTACCATTATATCATCAACCTATGAACATCTGGCGAAATGTCATGTCGCAAATATGTAAATATGAAAATTAAATTAAATAGCGCACAGGGAATCAAAAATTCATGAATTTTCTCTTACCACACTGCCGCAAGGAAAAAAAGTTATAAAAATTAAAGTGTTTCGCCAAGGCTGTTTTACAAAAAATAGGTTACTTACTTCCTTTCTACTACCTTATATAAAATTTATAAATATAAAAATTAAGAATTAATTTCTTGTACTCTTACAGGAAGGAACTCCAAAACCATTGTAGAACTCTTGGTTTATGTACCCCAAAAATTACACCATAAACTTGTAACTATATCCCAAAACCATATCTTGAATTCTTAACCCGAAACCCTACAAACAATTGTTTGTCTTAAAATAAAATCGACTTGGAATCTGCAAAAACAAGTTATTTACAACACAACTATTCAAAGACATTGCCTTACCTCTAGTCATCTAGAGGGCTCCTTCGACGTCAACGGTCACCAATAAAGGGAATTTCCAGACATCTAGAAAGGCTTCTCGAGGACCGACAGCCAAAAACAAAATTCAGGACGCCATTCTGTTTATAAAAGATAATTGCGAATTAGCTCACAGTAGGAACCTAATTTGAAAATCGACTTACCACGTGGTTGATCAAATGTGGAACCAAACAAAACGTGACCAAAATTTATGGTCAGATGATGTCCATAAATAAGCCTTAGGCTTTCAACATCACTGCACTTTAAAATAATTTACTTATGGCATACTCTCAGTACTTTAAAAAATTGGTCCATTACGGCACTTTTATAAAGCCGGACACATGTTGCACCTCTAAGAAGAGCCAATAGAAAGGGACGAGAAAATCAGTTCCAGAAAATTCAAAGAAGTTTGACATTCCCCTCCATCATTCTTTCTCACTTCAGACTTATGCCGACCTAATGCCATAAAATAAAATAATAATTACAGTGGAGTTCACTGCTGGCGCCACTACAGAAGAGAAAGGCAGGCAAATTCCGAATATTTATAAACAAAGCAAAAATAAATTTCTTTTGTCTTAATTTAGAGAAGTTGAAAAAACTTTACAAAATGTAATCCAATGAATTATGAATAAAACATATTGAGGTATGTAAAATGTAATTTACATAAAAGTCTTGATATTTTAAAGGTTATATTTAACTGCAAAGTTATAATGTTCAATTTTGTTTCAGATTACTAATGGGCTTAAAATAATGAAAAACTATCAGCAAAATGTCTGTTTAACATTCCATACCAACATTCCATAGCAAACATAAAGAAAGGCAGCTTGGAGAGATGAAAACAAAAAGTTATGTCAACTGAAACTTTCTAATAGTTCAAGTGTTCTCAAAGTCTTAAATTGATATTTACAAGAAAGAAGAGAGTAAATATGTTTATCATAATTCATAGGAGTGAAATGGACTGAAAGAAGAAACCAAAAAAACAGAATATTTTATTGTAAATGAAAAAATTGTTATTTCATTAATAAAGAAGGCTGAACTAAAACTGATTATATATTCAAAATATGTCACTTTCAATAGTAACACCCTATTAATAAAGATTCTATTAACTTTCTTTTATAAAGTGTATGATATGTAAATTTGGAAAAATCCAACTCGTAGAGTTATTAAACAGGATGGTGATAGAACACTGTGTGAAAATCAGTAACTATATAACTAGCCAAATTTTGTAATTGTCTTAGTGTTACTATAAACTAAATAATTATACATAAATTTGAAAATGTTATACTACCCCCCTCCGAAAAAAAATAGACTCTCTCGATAGGCTATTTAAACAGAGCTTAAAGTCTGTACACTAAAAATAAAATATTAACCCTTATGATACTATTGAAATACAACGATCACAAATTATACTAAATATCAGTAATTTTTGGATAAAAGGTCTTCTGAGATAATTTTTGGTTTGATAGCTTCGTGTATCACTCGCCTTAATAAAAGGAGTCAAAATCAGTAAGGACACAATCAGTAAAAGTCATAATAGGTAAAAGTCACTATAAGTATAAATCGATACCAAATAACTCAGAAGCCAAAAATCACAGTTTACATTCAAATGTAATTAATGTCATACTGACACAATTGTCTCATAGGGACAAATGAGGATATCCTAGACACTTAATAGTCAGGTTATCGACAAAAATAGGTTTCGACTCTTGAGTTACATAATCAAATAAAAGTAATTCAAGCCAAGAGTCATTCTGAACTGCAATATGTTTTATATAAAACATAAACACAAATTTGTTTGCGACAGGCAATCCTAAAACAAACTTATTAAACTATCCTAAACCAAATCATCTTATGCCATTGCCCTCTAAACAAATGACACTAAAAGGTCCGAGCTACGACTCAATAATACAAAATAGCCTTCCTATATTAGGATAGTTTAGGCAAAATATAACTGAAAATAATATACAGAGGTACTGTATCGATACAAGAAAGGAGCTCACAATCTATGCAACTTAGCACCTTCCCAAATTTCACTTGGGCATTTATCAAAATACAACCCAAAAGCAAAACAAGAAAAATGAATAAATCAGTTACTGACATTATCGTACAGTAATATAAACAACTTTATAATATCGTATACCGGTATACCTTTGTCAAAACAATATAAGTCAATATCACGAAAATATGGAAGTGTTGATCAGACACTTACATACAATGTTTCTCAAACTCTAATGTTGAAAATGCATTGTGCCAAATTCTCTAAAAAACTCAAAATATTATATGGTGCATAGGCCATTAGCAACCATATATACTTCAATACCCGACAAACTCAAAAATGGACAAATCCAAAATATGCTTTCATAGCTCTAAATAAATTTGTCAAAAAATACTAAGAGATTCAAAAACAAAATTATTGAGAAATAAGGAAAAGCTGTACAAATCTAATGAACAATTTAGGTCCTTAATCTCAATAAAATAAATACTTAATCGGAATTGTCAGAAACAGAACTAGATGAATCTATGTCTACCCCTGTATAAACTTTAAGATCTTTAATGTGCCATCTTCCGGCCTTTGAACCATCTATATTTTTTAATACATAAACTAACTTTGAAATCTTTTTATGTACTACACAAAGAATATATTTTGGAGCTAACTTTGCACTTAACTGATCAGCTGCACTTGACAATATTTTGTTTCTATGCCATACATAATCGCCAACATTAAAAGAAAAATCCCTCTTTCTAAGATTGTATGCTTTAGAGTTACGCTCATGAGCTAAATGAATTCTCTTCCTAACATCAATAAAAATATCTCTGAGATTCTGAAGGTTCGAAGCATAAGTATCCCTGTCACCAGGAGTTATTTCAAAATCTCTATGTTGTTCGTTATGATCTGAATAAAATTTGCCTGATAACGGTGGGTGTCTACCAAAAACAAGAAAAGCTGGTGTAAACTGAGTAACTTCCTGCTTAGAAGTGTTAATAGCTCGTTGAATTTTTGGTAACTCTATGTCCCACTGATTATGTTCAGTAACATAACTCCTAATGGCAGTACCTACTGTTCTCTTATTCCTTTCAACAAAATTACACTGAGCTGAATAAAGAGCATTATACCAAATTTTAATTTCATACTTCTTACAGAGACTTTTAAAAGTTTTTGAAATAAACTGAGAACCATTGTCACATATAATAATTTGTGGACATCCAAAAACTAATAAAATTTGATTTTCTAAAATGTTTTCTATTTGATGAGATTTAGAGGTTCGCAATGGATATAAAATAGTGTATTTAGAAAACCAATCTTCTACTACTAGTAGCCATTTATGTCCTTTCTTTGATCTAGGAAAAGGGCCCATAAGATCAATAGCTATGCATTCGAAAGGAAGATTAACATCTTTCTCTCTACCCATTAGGCCCATGCGAGCAGTATTTGGAGCCTTTTGTGATCAACAAACTAAACAGGATTTTACAAATTTTAAAACATGACGCCGCATTTGAGGCCAAAAATAAAATTCCTGAATCCGATTTAGGGTTTTGTAAAAGCCAAAATGTCCTGAAGTTGGTGGAGAGTGACAATGCTCAATGACTTCATTCACTTGAGATGATGGAACTACCAGTTTCCATTCTGGAAGATTAGAATTCATTGGCATAGTATCTGGTACAAATTTAAAGATAAAATCATCTTCAACCTTCCACTGTGGATAGTTTTCAGGTGTCTGAAGAATTTTCTCTCGAAGGTTATTATACCAGGGATCAATACGATCACTATCAACACTAAAAGGGTTCAAAACAGAAATACATCGCAAACTATTAACTTCATTATCTTCCATATTAGAATGGATACGAGAAAGGGCATCTGGTATAACATTATCCACACCTTTCCTATGGACATGATCAAAATTATGTTGTCTGAGTCTAACTGACCAACGAGATAACTTTCCTGTGGGATTCTTGAGGTTGTTAAGCCAAAGTGGAGAATAACAGGCAGTAATGACTTTAAATTTAGGTGCTCCCTCAATCCACATTCTAAATTTCTCTATACAAAATATTAAAGCAAGACATTCCCTTTCTACAACTGAATAATTTATCTCTGCCCTGGAAAGTGATCTACTAACAAAAGCTATGACATGTTCTTCGCCATCAATTTCTTAAGTAAGACATCCTCCTAAACCAGTATTACTAGCATCAGACTGAATAACAAAAGGTTGTGAAAAATCTGGTTGGGTCAAGATTGGAGCTGAAATCAATAACTTTTTGATCTTTATAAAAGAAGTTTCGGCAGGATCTGTCCAAGTAATAGGCTGGAATTTCCTACGTCCCTTTAACAAATCATTAATTGGGGATACTAAAGTAGAAAAATCCTTTATGAAACGCCTGTACCAGGAACATAGGCCAATAAATCTCTTGACCTCTGTGGCAGTCTTTGGACGAGGATAATTTACCATTGCTGACACCTTCTCGGGATCAGTACGCAAGCTGTTAGATCCTACTATATAACCCAAAAACTTAAAAGAAGTTTTGAAGAATTCACACTTTTCCAAATTAACAGTAAGGTTTGCTTCTTTTAATTTATCCCTAATCTCTGCTAAAAGCTTTGTATGATGTTCAAAATCAGGACTACAAACCAAAATATCATCCAAATAGGTAAAAAAAAAGGTTCAAATTGAGGGCCAAATATTGCATCAACTAAGTGTTGTTGCATCTGTGCAGCATTACACAGTCCGAAGAGCACAACACAACATCCAAAAGAACCACGTCCTACGACATTGAATGAAGTTTTGTCCTTTGACTCATCGTCTAGAGGTATTTGCCAAAAAGCTTTGCGAAGATCTATTGAAGAAATGTATTTGGCATTACACAGGGAATTTAAAATTCTATCTATACTAGGAAGACAATAACTATCAAAACGAGTTAGTTCATTGACGCCACGTAGGTCTACACAAAATCTATATTCACCACTAGACTTTTTAACTAGAAGAACTGGAGATGACCAAGGACTGTGTGAAGGTTCTATCACACCTAACTTTAACATCTCATCTATTTCTTTATTTAAAATTTGTGACATATATGGTGACATAGGATAAGGTTTCTTATGAAATGGTTTAGCATCACCTGTGTCAATAGTTAAAGTTAGTTTATTTGTTCTACCAAGACGTTCTTCGCTATTAATTTCACCAAAAGAAGAAATCACTTTTTTTGGCTTGAGACCTTTCTAAACTAGTGAGACTATCTAAAGTGCATAATGGGTTAAATTTACTACTTGAAAAATGATCAGTAGTTTTAATCTCAGAAACTAGATTACTTTCAATTTGCCATGAATTATTTTTAAAATCAACAGCAATTTTAAACTGATTTGCAAAGTCGCATCCAAAAATAAAATAATGGGGTAGTGAAGGAACTACAAGAGCTGTAGTGACCTGACAAATGTTACCAACCACAATTGGTAGATCAACTAAGCCCTTAACAACTTGTTGTGTTCCATCAGCAGTACTAATATTTTTTACATTTGTGGGGTAGACCTTTAAATTAAAATTTTCCAACATGTCTAAGCCCTTTAGACCTACAAGTGAGGCTATGGCACCTGAATCAAGTAAAAGGGTAATATCTTGATCAAATAACTTAACAGAAATGTAAGGGCGGTTATCTAAACGTTTTTTTATAAAAAGTGGAGACAATTCATTTTAGGATAAGTTTTATAAAAATCTGAAACAAATTTGAGACAATTCTTCCACTGAGTACTATTACGAGAAAATTTTATACAAAGTGAGGACTTTTTATCTGACATGGTGCAACTGCCTCTCTGTTGCACTTGATTTAGTTTTTTGAACACTTTGGGCAAGTATTAGTTTTAACATTTTTCAAACCGCACTTAAAACAAAATATTTTACGTTTTAAAGAACAACTATCATAAAAATGATTCGGCATGTCACAATTCCAGCAAGTAATTTTATTTTGATTTTTGGAAATATTTGTATCGCTAAACTTACTAGGGCCACAATTACTACTGACTGAGGCATTACTACCACTATCTGCCGGTTTATTGAAATTAGAACTATTCCCATATTTTATACCTTAAAAATTTTTATTTGAAAACTTAGTAAAATGATTATTTTTATTGTCCGAAACATTGCTTCCTTGTGGTTATTAAAATGTTTATTAAATCTATTAGGATTATAATTTGAATTTTTATTATGGTAATTAGAATAAGGTATAAATGTACTACTGTTAGATGATTCTCCAATCTCAAAATTATTTATTAGATTTACTG